>VWPU01001546.1:0-132359 GCA_013398955.1 Callaeas wilsoni | reverse complement strand
TCAAAAATAGTCAGACTCCAGATAAATACTTTTGTAATGAGCATGTGATATGCAGTATGTTTTTTGTTAGTCTTACTGGCATATTCCAGCATGGAAATAGGGCAAACACTACAGTGATTCCAACAATAATTAAACATTTGTTGGTAAGATAATTGTATTTGTGTTGCTCTTAAAGCATCTACGATACACACTTGAGCCATAAATTGTAATGGGATGGTAAATAACTCATGATAACTATAAAGGAAACAAGGAATAAAATATCCGTAGACTTCTCTCCCAAAATTCACTTTCATGAGGTCAAATTAGGTTTATATGTGAGCTAATGCTGGTAGCAAACAATTAGAATTTTGTGTGTAGGTTTGTGTGTCAGTACACATTTTGGATATACACAGATGTGTGTGCACGTGCAAATACACTGGGAGAGATGTGTGTATGTATAGTTACATATGTCAATATATGAAAAATTTAAGTTCTCTTCTGAAGTGATTCATCTAAATGTTCTTCTGGGATACATTGAAAAATGGACTATGCTTTTCTAATTCCCAGTAAACAGCTTAATCTCTAGGCTGTTTATTCTGAATAAACACGGAGTCCAGATCTTGTAAAATTTATTTATTTTTCATGTACTAATGCAACATGGAGGCATTTCAAATATAAGAAGCATCTCCAAAGCTCTGTTGGATGACTTTCAGCTGCTGTTGGTAAAAGGGCAAATTACATTTTTAACTCACGTTGTTGGAAGTAAATCCTTTCTGTCTTACATTTTAGAAAATAAATTACTAGTATTAGAAGCACAGGTGAGGGACCCTGATTAAAGGCAAACTGCTCCAGACCTTGAGGCTTTTTGCACAGGTGTATTTGTGCAAGTGTCTCTGTCATGCAGACATCAGAATATCCTAACCTGAGCCCTGTGCTCGCTGGAGTCTCGCGTGTCCACATCTCAGATGACCTGACAGAAATTTTAGCTTCCAGCTTCAAGCTGCCCTGTTTGTGCCTCTGGCCAGCCTTGTTTTTACTTCCAAGAAACCTGCACAAGAATGCCACTAGCAGGGCAAATAACCGTGGAATCATAGAATGTGCTGAGCTGGAAGTGACCCGTCAGGATCACCCAGTCCAACTCCTGGCCCTGCACAGGACACCTCAAAGATCACACCATGTAATATAAAGATTTAAATATCAATACATGCAGCCTTCATGTGGCTGTCAAATGGTAATTATACAATATTCATAATAAAGAACTTTCTGGGTATTTATTTTTCTGTAATTTTCTAACATAAATCTGAATCTTAGGAAATTACAACCAAGTTTCTAATGGCTAATTAAATATTCCTTTTGGCAACTTATGTGTTCTGAATTTCATTAGAAATCGGTTAGGAAACATAGGGCTTAACAATTGCAGTTTATGAGATCTTTGAGCAGGATCATCAGTGCCAGGTACCAGAGATGGATCTGTTTTCTTCAAAGTCTTCAGTTTTGGATCTTTTCTCCACATGGGGGGGCCGTGTCCATGGCTGATGGCTCTGTCATCCTGAAAGGCAGGTCCCAGGCTCTTCCTGTCCTTGTGCCCTTGCTTTGGAGTTACGGAACCATGGAATGGTTTGGGTTGGAAGGGACTTTAAGGATCATCTCTTTCCAGCCCATGGAATGTCTAGGAGGCTTTCTCCTTGGCACCAGAGACACAGCTAAAAACCTAAAACTGAGACTATTTGGAAATAGCAGTCTTCATTCAGCTCCCAGTGCAAGTAGAGTGTTCCATTGTAGAGAATGGATCAGTGGGAACACCAGAGACACTGCTAAAAACCTAAAACTGAGACTATTTGGAAATAGCAGTCTTCATTCAGCTCCCAGTGCAAGTAGAGTGTTCCATTGTAGAGAATGGATCAGTGGGAACACCAGAGACACTGCTAAAAACCTAAAACTGAGACTATTTGGAAATAGCAGTCTTCATTCAGCTCCCAGTGCAAGTAGAGTGTTCCATTGTAGACAATGGATCAGTGGGAACACATTCTTAGAAGAAGCAATAGCTATGGAAATTGTACCAAATAACTCACACTGTTTAAAATAACTCAAACTGCACCTCAGACTTACAATAATAATCATTCCAAATATACAGCATGTCAATTCTTTTTTAAGCTATCAAGTGAATGATGTTTGTGTTTCAATTCCAGGTGCAGTTTTCCTGGTTATTTTTTGCAGGAGCAGTACCTGTATTTTTTTCATTTTTCATTGCAACTCTCTTGTGTCACTATAACAACTGGGATCCAGTGATGGTGGGAATCAGAAGAATTTTTGCCTTTATTTGTAGAAAACATCGAATGCAGAGGTAGGGCAGTCACAAACTATAATCCTGTCTCTAGCTTTTCCAATATCCTGTACTCTTTTATAAGCCACAATACTCACACTATTTATTTTCACATAGTTTTGTATTCAGGTGTACTAATTTCTTAATAGCGGTAGTTGCCAATCTATTTATTAACCTATGTAATGCTCAGAAAATGAAATATGTGAACTCTGATTACCTTTTAAAAGAAGTTTCCTCGTGATTATTACAGTTCTGTCTCTTGATGCATCTATGATAATTTCTGTACCCAGCACATGCAGTGCAAATTGTGCACACTTGAGTACACTAGATAAACTTAAGGAGGCTTTGCATGTTTTTGATGGCTAAAGTTCAAAGAGCTGCATACTTGGTGCTTATGTGGGCTTCATAACAACCAATTTAATATTACTGTACGACTTTAAATAAATAACTGTGTTTCTTCTAAGAATGCCAGAAGAAAGTGAGCAGTGTGAAAGCCTCATCCCTATGCATAGTGTTTCACAGGATGGAGACAGCTGCTGTTCATAGACAAAAGGTAAACATTTAAAAAACCTCAAACAATGCACAGAAAGGTGAGGATTGGTTTTCGTGGTGGCATTTGTGCTATGCAAGGACACATTTTTAAAGAGCATGCAGTCAGTCTTGTTCTGTATTGATGGACAGAGTATTAAAGTGTATCTTCAAAGTTATTATTACTACTTGTTGCCAAGCATTATTCTCACAATTCTTGGTCGATGGTTTTGAAATGTAGTTTTTTACTGAAGAGCATTACAAAGTTCACCCAAAACCAGATGTGAGTCAATACACCAGAAGAGCCATGCAACTTCTTGGCATGGGTGGTGTGTTTGGAAGACATCTGAAGTAATTACTTCACTCTTTAATGCTGTTGGGGTCTCAGTTTGGCTCCTGCAGTTCATGACAAACACCAACCATTTAAGGAAGTTTAGAGAACATCACCCAACTTTATCATCATGGGTCCAGAAAGTGGAAAGGAGCCCTTGTGTTTGTGGTTGACAAGAATTAAGTTGTTAAATTCCATTAAATATTAGGCTAAATATTTCTCATGATAAGTATAGGGAAAGTAGACTAGAATAGCTGAAGAGTTTGCAAGATAGCCCTCTCTAAGAGGAGGTTACACAAATCTCTAAAAGGAGCATTACATGGTTTGTCAGTACTGGCTTGGAGCATTAAAACAGGCGTGATTTAGGACTTTGTGCTTCAGGGCTTTGCTTTTCAATAATGCGTGCAGAATTACATGACAGGTATATTTTTATTTTCCAAGGTTGCTTAAATCTAATAATGAAATTAAAAATATTCTAACCAAAACAGTAACTGTGCTGTCTTAAGACATGGAGTTATTTCCTTTGTTAGTAAGATGGAAACAAATAATTATGGTCATTCCTGTTTTCTAGTCCTGAATTATGTACCCCTGATAATATTTTTTTTTTCTTCTTCTTAGTTTAAAAATGGAATGATGCCCAGCGAAGAGACAATCTTCTGGAAAAGTCCCTAAGGAATCATGTTTCAGTGCCTATTCTGAATTTGTAGTAAAAATAAGAAGTTTCAGTTCTTTTGAAACTCTAAACTTTTTCTCTTTCGTGCTTTCATCTGATTTTATAAATGAACAGATTTATTACATGCCTGTCACCATAGGGAGTCTTAGTCCATCTGAGCAACCAACCTGCCTTATAACACTTGAGCTGGTGACATTACTTGACAAAATCAAGAAAGCAAATGCTGTTAAGTGATTTCTTTCTTTTTTTAAGTCACAATTTTGTTAAATGCTGGACAATATTATTTTTAAAAGATACTTTAAAGTGAGTTGTGTAAATAAGTTTGCAGGTCATCAAGTCTTACAGGCTTTCAGATGAAAAGCTAAATAGATATGTTACCTGTAGTAGGTACAAATTAAATTTTTTATGTTGTATAAACTATTTGCATATTAATAGATGAAAATAGAAAAATAATTTATTAAGTGAATTCTTATAATTACTGAGGCAGGATCTTTGTACGGTCCTGGAACACTACATATATAATGTCTTAGGCCATTTTGAGTAGCCTTGTAATGGCAATGGGTGCTGATGTTTAAAAATCAAAAAAATTGCCCAACAATCAGGAATGCTTAGAATTTCAGTGAATGGTAAAATATTTCTAATTACAATATATTTGGGTATACATTCTTATACAAGTTTTAAAACAGACTGGTTCTGTAAGTCATTCTCAATCCCAGTTACCTCTCAGACATGAAAATTTTAAGGTGTAGCTGCCACATTGTGAAAGAGATCAAATTAATTGTGAAAGTTTTCAGTCAGTGGGTTGGCACTACACTAATCTGCTAAGCAATCTGAAAAGGAAAGGTGTTTGCATTGATTTTTCTTTCCCTCCAGCTGTATTAATAAATTTATTCTAAAACTGATAATTATCTTCCTTCCACTGCAGTCTTTCTATCCTTTTTAATCCAGAGAAGCTATTATAATTATATTCAGTAATATTTGAAATTAGTCAATGCCATTTTCCAGCTCCTGGCCTGTAAGACACTTAGATCAAAGTTAATTTTGGCTTTTGATGGATTTTATTTTTTTATAATGAATGTAAGATGGATTTTTAGCCAGGAGTATTTTCTTCCACATAACAAGGTTATTAATAATGTGGGGTATTTCTACTGTCCCTCCACACAAATACGGAAGGATGACATAGCAGAAATGCCTGTTCATGTTTTGGCACTCAGTAATGATCCTTTCAAAAGAAATTTTGGTCTTTTGGTGATAGAACTATTATTTGAGAGGGAATGCAGGAAAGCAACATGCTTAGCTCTACATTTACAGAAGAATTTGAGCCAGCAGCTGGAATTTAATGTAAGAACTGTGTGTAGAGAAGGAAGGCAAAATGAACCTGGGGCTATTCCGTTCAAATATTTAACCTTTTTAATACTGGATTGCACTACAAACTTTGGTGATCTGAGGCATCTCTTTAAGACTAAAATAGGAATTAAAAAAACCCCCAAAACCAACCACAACAAAATCACAAACCCAAAAGAGACAAGAAAGTCAATTAAATTTCACAGTTAAATTTCCAAACCTCACAAGTAGAGGGATTGAAAATGCAGTATGTTGAACTAATTTTATTTTGGTAGAACTTTCAGGCATTTTTTGATCAGTGGAGTTTCCTTAGATTTTGGATTTGTCCTTCAAAATTATGACAAATTTAGAGGATGTTTGCTTTAACTTTTTTCAAGAAGTCGTGTTAATGCCTATTCACAATTTTAAAAAAAAAGTCTCTTTTCAGTTAATTAGATGTTTCAATGAGATCCTGCAGAATATTTGATACCAGGCATTAGCTCCAAATTTGAATCAGCTGGGACTTGTGGCATCAGTGAATTAAGCCTGGGAAAACTGAGTTTGCTTTCAGCTGGGCAATGACAGTATTTGTAGCAAAATTTTCTAGTACTGTTTTTTGAAATTGGTCGTGCAAATAGGATTGGAGCTGTGATGTCAAATGGGCAGTTGCTGTTTATATTTGCCCTTATGTTCATGGCTTAAAATCAAAGATCATCATAGCCTTCCATGTATGACTGTTAATTTGCATTATTCATTAGCTTGAGAGGTTAAGAAAATAATTACTAAGAGAATATTCTTCTGTCTCTGACCCCAAGAATGCTGAAGAATGTTCAGTAAAATCAAAGTCAGGGCTTTCCAAATGTTTTTGTTGTTAACAAAAATGTGTTAGTTTTTTTTTTTTAGTAAGACATGAAATATTTTTATCTCGTGGCACTAGGTAGCTTAAGCTGTGTTTTTGCATTAAATTACAGTTCTTTAAATAGTAAGAACAAAACAAACTGTCCTTCCTGAAAGGATTTTTAAACAGTGGTGCCCCTGCAGTTATAAGAAACATGTTACACTTTTAATTACAGAAGCTATGACATATAACATTGTTCCTGCATTTAATAGAATGTGATGGAGTTTTTTCTACAAAACCTTGTGATTTTTAGTACAATGATGTTTTATAAATATAATGTCTGATTTGAAATGTAAATTGCATAGCTCTCTAATGGGTGCTTGGTAAATGCACAAGAGATTTAGCTTTGATTCTCAGGTACCTCTGACGCAATGGAGACGTGCTGGGTTTTTCTTCCCGTGACACAACTGGAATGTGAAGGAGCTCTCTCATGAATGCTTTACCTCTGTGTGGTAGCGAAAATTGTCATTGCTCTTACTGTTTCAGTTTGGGAATGTCTTTGTTCTGACTTACTTCTTGTAGGAACCACAAATGCTTTAGAAAAATAATGTCGAGCATTTCTTTGATTGTCATTAGATGGTTAAGGAGCAGTGATTTCCCAGGCCTGCAAAATGGGAAATGAATACTACGAGTTGCTCTGTCAAACAGTTGAACTAATTCCTGTAATCCTTTGAGACAACCAACAATTTCTTCTGTGTGTGCAATTGAGGTTTTGGGGTTATTTGGTTTTTATGTATGAAGGAAATGATGATAATTTGCCGAAAGCTACAGAGCACGCCTTTGCTTTTAGGGTTTTGGTGAGTCTCTCCTAGCTTGATAAGCAGCGTGCTGCATTTCAGAACAAAGGCAGAAAAGGATTTCAGTGTTTCTGGCCACTTCGTGTTGGGGTTCAGTCACGCTGAAAATGTGTTCTCTACGAGAGACTGCTGCAGATGTGATGGTTCAGCAAGGGATGGAAACACCACATCTGGAACCAAGTCTGGGGCACACGAGAGCTCCTGGGGGCTGCTGTTGGGCTTGCCCGGTGGTCACTGCATGCTGCTCCTTGGCTTCTGGCCAAGGGAATGCCTGTAGGGGGGCAGGGGCTGTAGGACAGGACTGGTCTGGCTGGCCGTGGAGCTGGGCTCAGGGACCGCACACACACTGGGAGCTGGAGGCTGAGGCACTGCCTGGGTGTCCCTGGGGGTATTTTGTGGAAATGAGCTGTTAAGCAGGGCTCTTGTTCAGCCGGGGCAGCTGCAGGTGGTACTCGGTCTGTTCGGGCAGACCTCCTTGGAATGTACTAACAAAAATAGGAGAGCCTGCAAATTGCTTTTCTTGGTGTGTGCTGCTGGAATTGTCATTCCTGTCACAATACTTGTGCCTAGGTACTGCTATTCACAGCTGTGATGGCTTTAAATAAGGTGGCAAAACGATTTCTTTGTAATTCTTGGTTCCATTTCTCTTAGCATTGAATGACGTCTTTCCTATTCCCTACTAAAAGATCTTCCTATCTTAGAGAAATTATGTTACTGAGCTGAACTAAGCTCTCAGAGGACTGGGAAAACCAGTTAAATTTTGGGGATAGGCTGAGTTTATGGACACACTTAAAATTTCATATGGAAATAGGCCTCAGAAAGGCAGAGTGTTTGTAAATGAAGTTAAGAACTGACATGCTCAAAAATCAGGAAACAAAGTGATGTTAATATCACAATGTTGAGTTATGTGGCTAACTGTAGGATGGTACTTTGAATCAGTTTTCTTTACTTGGGATGAGTTTTGAGTTAGGTGCAATTTCTGTTATGACTGTCACATGTAGTGCCTGCAATTTAATAGTTATAACTCCAGTAGCATTTATGTGTTCATTCATAAACTGTTGTTATGCATTTTTTTCCCTATCTAATCCACGATTTCATGAATGTTGTATTTTGTTTTACGTGATCATTGCAGGGCATGATTTCTCAGGGAAATATGGATGATACCATACGTTATGTGAGCCAATAACTAATTCCTGTTCTTAAAATTGCTACAAACATTTCCAGGTTTCACTCAAACATTTCACATCATGTAACTTCCATGTTGAATTTCCTTAGGCTTATCGGGTAAATCATGATGAGAATGTTAAGAGCATATAAAGATGTCAATAAAATATACTCTGCCCAACACTTTGTTACTTTTTGGAGAAACATCCGTTCTAAGCTGATGCTGAAATGTGTGTGATTTTCAACTTTATTGTCCTCTGTGCCATTGAAATGAATAGTTACCCTGCTGATTTTGAAGCTGCACTCTGGCATTACAGTATCATTAACTTTCAGGGTTAGGCAGTGCTGTAATAATACATAATCTGATTCTGGGGTAGATCAGTATAAACCTCTAACATATATATATATATATTCATTTATATCATTAAAGTTTTACAAAGTCTCTTCACTTTGGGGATTTTTCGTTTGTTTTTCCAGTAAAGTTACTTTGGCTAAACTGGGATTTGATCCAAAGCCCACGAGAATCATAGACAGCATTAATAAAGTAAAACTTTATTGAAAGGAACTCTGCAGTCAGGTTGACCTTTATGCCTTTGCAGTATTTCTGTCTGCAGCATGTATTTGGAGTGGCTTGCTTTAAGACCTCAGTAATATAAAAGGAGGGATTTTAGTGCTGGTAGAAGTGGTAAACACACTACTGTTACTTGGTCACAAAAGATATTTCCATGTAGCCAGTATGAAGCTTAATAATTTAGAAGGTGAATTTGTCTTGCTACATGACTTTTGTTTAAAATCAGCAGCATGAGAAATATTAACCCCTGCACTTTGCTGTACGCTTCTTTTGTCCATAGTGAGAACATGTGATCATAGTCATCAGCCTTGAGTATCAGCTTCTTCTTGATGATTTCTGCTTTGACATTTTCATTTCCATGCCCTGTTGCATTCATTGCAAAGTGAATTTCCTCTCTAGGTAAAGCCAGTGTAATTGTGTTTTGACCGCCCTAGTCCTCTGTGGTGTTAGAAATCTGACATAAAATGTAAATCTGACGTGTAGTGTGACTACTTAGAGATCTGTGTTCTCACTCCTGTCATTACATCTGGTAGTAGTAGGTAACCAGACCTTTTCTGGATATGCCTGTCATGATGTGAAACGCATCTAGAATTCCATCTGGATTTCATTTCCTACTTTTAAAAGGCATAAAGGGCTTTTCTTTGAGGATTTTTGTAGAAAGCAGCTGTTTAGTTCTACAAGTTGAGTCCTTTAACTTCATCTCGATTTATAGCTTTGTATCCAATGTTCCTTTTCTTTTATTAATGAACTTCTGAAGGTTTTTTCAGGGAAGGTACACAAATTTTCTTTATGTTCCACAGAAGAAATATGACTGGATACTGAAATAGCCTCAGAAATAAAAATTCAGGGCTGTTTATTCTATAGTTCTTCACACATGTTCCTGATTTTTTTCCCACTTTTTTTTTTTTTTTTCCAAACCCAACCAAATAAAACCAATCAAACCCCCACACTTACCAAGCTGAGGAGAATTAGCCATTTAGGGCAGAACTAATTTTATAATATGCAAAGACTGTATTTTTATCAGTGATACCAGTCAATATGTTACTGATGTTGCCAGTCCACAAGTCTTCCTTCTCTGTGTTACAGGTAATGCTTCTCTTCTACCTAAATCTGACCTCTTGCATACCAATTAAGTTAGTTCCACTGCCAGAATGAGTAATTTCGAAAATCTTTTAGAATTTACTTTTTCCTCTAGCTAGGGGAACAGCAGGGGCTTTCCAACCAACCAGTGTCACTTTCCTACTGGAGAAGAAAAAAAAAAAAAACCCTAAAAAAATTTAAAACAGAAATCTTAATTGAAAATCAAGAATATTAGTAGGAAAGTAGGAAGCATATGCTGTAAAATCATTGGAGTAATTTCTTGCATAGCCCAATTCCACATAGGAAGTGCTTGGGCAGTAGTTTATTGGATTGATCTATGGTTGATATTGATGTAGTATAAAAAGTAGGTATTTTAAATATTCATTTCATATTGAAGCTGAAGGCTTAAATTAAGCCCTGTGATTGTTAAAAGAAAAAAATCATGGCAAAAAAATTATTTTTGGAGACTCAGGAGGTTTTTTTTTGTTTGTGGTTTGGTTTTTTTGAAGTCCATCCAATGCAGTTACGAAGGAATGCTCTGTTAATTGGCACTCGTGAGAGGCTGTGTGCACAAGGCTGCATGGAGAGCGCAGCCAGGTGCTGGGGTTGACATTACCTGAATGGAATTAGAGAAATGTGCTAAGTATGAGATACAGCTTCAGCACTGGAGAGCTGAAAGGGTGTTTGTAATGATTTAAAATTCCTGTAAGGTCTCTTTGGAGTAGATATTAGTAAAACAAAATTGTTTATGAAACCTTGATTTATGAAACTCTTGACACTTGAGTGCATTAAAAGATGCACAAACCCAGTCATAGTTTGATGGTTGTTCTGGCATTGCATTTTATACTGAGTTTGAGGGAATTCTCAGTTACACTTTTTAAGTGGAACCTACTTTAACTGAAGAGCTTTCACCTGGAGAAAACTTTTTTCCCCCCTGAAGTCTGTACAGTTTGCTGTTAATTCAGATGTTCTGGGAGCACAGCAAGTTCCAGATATATATCCTCTATGAAACATCTTTATGCATCATCTTTTAACCATTTTCCTTAGTGAAAGGAGAACATGAATTGCTGATGTGTATTACATTTGCACTTGAAAACCTGATTTCAGAGTGTGTTAAACCTTGATCTATTTTTGATAAAAAAGAAATGTCGCATTTTAATCTAATTTCCATTTAATGGCAAGGATATTCATGGAGAGAAAAACATATATCAGGGTTTGATGCGGTGATTTTTAAGCCAAGAAAACAGCAGGATAGCAGTGGTAAATCTGAGATGAAGATGCATATCTTTTCAGAAACTCTGGTTTCCTCCTGCCCTCTTTGTACCAAATTATGTCTCCATTATTCCAGGATAATACAGGTGAAGCAAGGACCAGAACTTTTACCCTTTGTTCTTTAAAAATGAACACTGGCTTTTGCCTGGGGTGTCTTTGTCCTGTCACTTCATTTTCTGATGGGAGGTTGGTTAAATAAAAAATATAGAATAAATATTTTTAATTAAAATCAGATTTAAGCTATTAATTATTTTGAAATTCTCTGTATTAATAGAGATCTAATGAATGGAAATTGAAGTCCTATATTGCAAATACTGAACAGTGCTTATATATTTTTAACAAAACCAGTATGTATATGAATATTTGAAACATACATGAAGGTGAAAATTGGAAGATTGTTTTTATGTTAAAAGGTTTATAAATTGAAAATCTTAATTTCCAGTACCAAAACCCTATAAAAGGGCTAATGAAAAGAAAACGTAATGTATTCTGATTAACAGCCTGTGTAATACAATCAATGGGTGTGATGTTTTTGTTCTGTATTATATTTATTATATGTAAGTAAACAATAAAGATTATAAATCTTATTTTCTTAACAGGAATTGGTATTTGGTTGGGGTCACTGCTTAATGTGTTTTATATCATCAGTTAAGAAAAAATGGTCACTAGGGGGGCGGGCTTAAAAGTGAGTTTTGGGATGTCTCGTTTTACCTGAAGTCAGCCGGGATGGTGGGACGTTGTAATTCGGTGTCAGCCTGGTCTGTGCGCAGCGTTCGGCTGGGGCAGGGTTGGTTTGCTGCCCCGGGGCTGCGCTGGGGTCTGTGGCAGCGTTCGGCTGGGGCAGGGTTGGTTTTCTCCCCCGAGGCTGCACTGAGGTCTGTGCGCAGCTCTCGGCTGGGGCAGGGCTGGTTTCCTGCCCCGGGGCTGCGTTAGGGTCTGTGCGCAGCTTTCGGCTGGGGCAGGGTTGGTTGCCTGCCCCGGGGCTGTGTTGGGGTCTGTGCGCAGCGTTCGGCTGGGGCCGGGTTGGTTTCCTGCCCCGGGTCTGGGTTGGGGTCTGTGCGCAGCGTGCGGCTGGGGCAGGGTTGGTTTCCTGCCCCAGGGCTCCACTGGGGTCTGTGCGCCGCTCTCGGCTGGGGCAGGGTTGGTTTGCTGCCCCGGGGCTGCACTGGGGTCTGTGCTGCACACGGGGCTGGCGGTACCGAGACGGTTCTGTCACTGCTGAGCGGGGCTCGCACCGGGCCGGCGCCGTTCCGCCTTTCCTCGCCCCGCTGGGGAGAGCTGGGGCTGCTCGGGAGCGTGGGGGGAGGCACAGCCGGGATGGGTGACCTCGGCTGACCCAGAGATGTTCCCGACCTCAGGACGTTCGCTCAGGACTGCAAGTGGGGGGAAGAAGGAGGAAGAGGGGATGGAGCGATGGTGTTTGTCCTCCCAAATCCCCATTACACATGGCAGGGTCCTGCTCTCCTGGGGATGGCCGATACACTGCCCAGCCATGGGAAGCAGGGAGATCATTCCTTGGTTCTCTTTCCTTGGCTTTTTCTGCGAAACTGCCTTTATCTCAGCCCATGAGACTTCTTGCGTTTACCCTTCCCATTACCGCTCCCGCTGCGGGGCAGGGAGCGAGCAGCTTGGGGCTGCCTTGCCGGCTGCCCTCGAAGCACGGCACTCGGCTCATCGCAGCAGTCCCGCCCCGGGTTTTGGTGTCTTTGGGCGGCCGCGGGCGGTTTTTGTTTCGGGCACGCCAATGGCCAAGTGTGCACAGGCCTGTGAGCAGCAGGGGGAGCTCCGGCCGTGCCCATCCCGCCGCTCCGGCCGAGCAATTACTGTACAAGCAGTGAAAAGACAATTAATTTACCTGTTTATCATCCCTGATTCCCGCAGTTAACCAGGGCTAGACATTGACCTTTCTTCTTGCAGCTGAACTTTCAGCGTCTTTAATAATTAAAACCTCGGGATGATAGGCATTTACCTAAATACTTAATAAAAAAAAAAAAAAGAGAAAAAATAATTCCACCTAGGCTTTTCTGAGTTTTCTGGATTAACTACAGCTGAATTCTTTTTTACCAGCATCATAAATATTACTGCACAGCTATAGGAAGAAGCAGCTTTTTACACTAAAACAAGCTTTTTACACTAGTGCTTTGCCACTCACTAATTAACAAGGAGTTCATCTCATATTCCCTGACAAGCAATGGGAATTCTGGAGTTCATATTAAGAATTTGAAGCAACTTGACTTGAAAAGTTTCTAAGACAAGTTGGCCATAACAATCCTGTCCTTTTTCTAGCGTCCTAACTGATGGCTAGGATCCCAGTCATTATGTGATTCCTCCCTTTTAAGTCATAGAGATAAAGTAAAATGTGGAATAATTGTTGGCAGGTTCTGCCATTCAAACACAAACCCCTAAAATGCATCACTTTCTTAGGCTATGTCAGTACTTGATGAGTTGTGCTGAGCTGGCTGCATAAACGGCTGGGGCAGGTCTGACAGAGCCACAGTGACCAGGTTTTGCAGTGGAGGCTTTGATAAAGATGTGTGGAGGCCCAGGAGGAGCTACTGGGGAAACAACTGAGGTAAGAACTTGTTTTGTGGTTTGTTTTTTTTGTTGTTTTGTGGGTGCTTGTTTGTTTTTCCCTACCCACAATGCGAATCCATGTATTACCACTCTGTTAGGCTATTAAGATCTAAACTCTCCTCTGTGATATCCTGACACCTGGTACTTTTCTGTATACAAAGGGATCAGTCCGTGCAGGCTCTCTGGATTGCTTTCAGTCTTTAGGATGTAATTTGTTGACACATTATCTTGTTCCACTCTCTATGCTCTTCGGTTTTAGGAGACACATTTCATACATGAAGCTGTCCTTGCCAGAAGCTCCGTGCCACTTGCTACAAGGTGAGGTTTAAAGTTTCTGAGAAAGGATGATTTAAACTCTATTTTCAAACTTCTTTTTCTATCAACAGTATGTATGTGGGAGACGTTCTTGCGTTTTATTTATATCTGCAACCCAAGTATATTCCGTTTATATTGATTTTAAAAAACTTGGACAAAACTTAAGGTTTCCAAAGAAACAATAGCTTACTACCTCAATGTGAACTTTTCTTCCTCTTTTCCCCTCGCTTCCCCCTCCTCTTGCCCCCAGCCACTACTTCAAGATCAAGTGAAAGAAAAGCCAGTTCTGGTTTGTGGCTTTGCAAGCTTTCAGGACTTTTTTTGGCAGTGTTACCTAAAGTGTTACAATTTGCTGGGAGATGAAAATCTTCATATCATAAAGATTCCTTAATTATCTAAATAGGCTTTTCCTTGTGGGAATTTTCCAGCGTTGGGGCATTTTCTAGGCTTCTTTGATTTAACTGCTGGGGTCCTGCTGCTAATGGTGATAGAAAACTCATGATTACACTGCAAGTGTGCATTTACACAACGCAAGGGAAGCTTCATAAACATAAAGGAACATTCTGTCTATCTGTAATAGTGTTCCCATTTAGAAAGAAGCTCATCTTCCGGTAGATCTACTCCTTTTTTTATTTTTTTTTAATCCCTTGGGAAGAAAAAAAGTTTTTTAAAAAAGTTAAGTTGTAAGTAGATGACTTTTGTGACTGTGGTGTTGCAGGCAAACAGGAAAGTGATGCCCCATGAGAGGTTTCTGACCATGGGACACGTGGTGATCTCAGGGCAAAGGGAGATAAAGAGGAAATCTGACGCAAGGATCATAATGAATGGAGCTGGGTCTCATGCACATCTCTCCCCAAGTCCTCCTTGCTTTTTTATATGTTTCCTTTCTCACAAAGGAATGTACAGAAGACACTTTTCATTGAGAGGATGTCATTAGTTCATAGTATAAATATTTTAAAAGATTATGGATATGTGTTAGTAATTTAACACATGTCTTTTGTTAAAAACACATTTTGACAAAAGTGCTGAGACTGACTTCTACCTCCCCTTTCACTGTTAGGTAAAAGCTGATACAGCTCCATCTGTCACTCTTTTGCATGTGATTTTTTCCCAGTGCTTAAAAATGGAGTTGGATTCATTACTCTTCCTACAGGAATGTGTTGGCCATAGTGAGTTTCAAGTGTAGGAGGAGAAGCTCCTGGAAAATGTGTTCCTAGGGTAAAACAGAGTCTCACTGAAATATTTTTCTCAAGGAAATGGTTATGGACTAAGCCAGTGTCCTCTCTGAGATGCAAAGGGGCAATCAGGACCAGCCTAACCTAGAGAAGAAAAGGACAAAATGAAGATCTGTCAGGAGCTGATGGAGAGCCACGGTACAGAATGAGCAGCCCCTTGGAATTAGATGCATAATGGATTTCCAGTAAACGAGGTATACCTCAGCTCTTGCAAAAGGAGTCAGCCTGAGCTGAAATTATCCCTGTCCTTGTCTGCTCCTTTTGTACTCAAGGGTAGGGTAAGATGTTGAGTACTTGATAAAGCTTCAAGACAGAACAATTTTGTGAGAGTCTCAACTGTTCTGTGAATAGTGGATGAATCAGCTTCAGATTGTCATGGATTAAAAGTTTCAAAACACTCAAAAACTGAAATGGTAGAAGTCTTTCATTGTTTTAAAAAACACTAATTTGCTTTTAGGGGTCTAAATGATATAAAGGTTTGGTGACACATTGAGTCTGTCATGAAATAATAGTAATGTCATATAGGCACCCTGCCAAAGTAATTCCTCAAAACACCTAGTTAATGCTTTTAATGATGTATCTCTCCTTTCTGGCTCTGGTCTGCCATTATACCTGCCAACCTACCTCTCTTTGCAGATGATTTCTAAAACTGACACATTTATGTCTCTCTTTAGAAATTCTTCATTTTTCCCTTTTTTTTTCCCCTCTCCTCTCACAGGTTTAAAAAAAGACAGTTCAATTCTAAATTGTTTGAAAAATTGGCAGCAGAGTCACCCTAGCAGTATAGCAAAGAGGCACAAGTACAGAGGAGCTGAGAATCCTGGCTTTGTGAATTTCTCCTCACATACCAGACTATTTAAATCTGAAGTGCATGTTGGCCTTGAAGTGGATCTTCAAGAGAACTCCTTAACAAAGCTTCTTGTTCCACATAACAATATTTTGTTACGTGTTTAGAAAACACTGTGCTTCTTGCTTGGTTTGGTTTTTCAGGAGAGGATAATAGTTTCAAGGTAAAGGTTGCTGGGTGTAAACTCAAGACAGAATGGACTCTCAGAGGAACTCTAGAGTCCTACAGTCAATTCTATAGTGTCCTTCTGAACATGACCTGTTCCAAGGACCCAATCTTCCATGTGCTGCTTTGAGTGTTGTGAGTAGACACAATACTACCTCTTCCCCTTCCTGATCACTACTGATTATACTTGGGAAAGTTCCTTCAACTTCCAGTGGTTTGGGTTTTCCCCTTCTTAAAATCATGGTAATGGTTACAATTTCTTTTTTAGGAGGTAAAAACGAGAAAACAAACAAATTGTTGGCACAGTTGATTCAGGGCCTGTGCAGAAAGCTGTAGCTCCCATGTCCTTAAGAATGCCTCAGTTCTTAAGGAAGCAATAGCAACAGCTTTCAGCCCAGGCCCTGCAGCAATATTGTCATCTTGTCCCTCATATTCCCTTAAATTTCCCTAATTCCTGCTGGCCTGCCTGACCTGCGCTGCTCGAGCAGTCAGTTCGCCTCCCAAAATCCTTAATGAGCCCCCACTAAAGGAGCCAGCACCGAGATCAGTGCTGGGCCAGGACCTTTAACACAGATGCCACCAGAGAGACACCAATGAAGATTAACTACTATTTGTTACATTTTAAAAGTTTTTTAGCTGTTTGAAAAGAGAGTGGGGATTGCTCCAAACACCTAAAAATCTTTTTTCCTTCAATGTAACAAATGTCAGGTTACCTCCAAGGCTGCTGCTACAGAAGCTGTGTCTGTACCAAAGGGTGCAGAGCCATCATAATGGAGATGTAGAAATGTTAGAAATTGTGGCTGAGATTCAGTGTTTGAGGAGCTGGCCAGGCTCCCCAAAATTCGCATCCGTAGGAGACCAGGGAAAGGAATAAGCCAAGAAGGAGAGGTTGGTAGGAAGAGAGGTAAATAGGGTGGCACACACACAGGGTGAAGGCCGTGCAAGTCCTCTCTCTTCATCTCTAATTCTGCCCCTTAAGGTAGTTATCAGTAATTCCCAAAACTCTGGAAGATCAAACCTTTTCCATGTTTACTGTTCCTTAAACTATTCCTTCTTACAGCAGTGAAATAATTTTCGTGTTCTTCTCCTTAGACCAGACATACCTTGCAGCATCAAAACACCCAAGAGATGATTGCATATTTGTTTTTCTGTCTTAGAAAAATCTGCACATAGTGAAAAACATTTTGAAAACATCCTGCTAGTGATAATTTCATCTCTCCACCCACAATCTATTGATTTTTTTGAACATTTGCTTCCTCTGAGCCACCTTGTTGCCTCTAAACCTATTCATGGACCTCTAAAAATGCTTTTCCTGCATTCTGCAAACCACCAAACTCAGGTTAGATAGGAGAAATTATTCCATTGGTAAATGGACTCTGCTGCTTAGTGGTACCCTGATGCGCTTTTTGTTTGGTTTTTAATCACATGTTACTCCCACAACACTACTGTGTTTTTCTTTTTCCCATCTTTATATGCACCAAGTTACTCCGTGGAGATAGTCTGGCTTCCAAAAATTGGGAATGTGTGTCTTTTACAGAAAGTATAAGTACTTACATGTAAATTGTAACTCTCTGAAGAAACATCTAAAAAATTACCCCTCCCCCACAAGCTCACTGTCCCACTGAGCTGAGATTTCTCTGTGCTTTATGGGCTTTAAATATAGGGTGTCCCTTTCCCCCTTCTTAATTTGCTGCTATATTGGAAGGGTTTTTTACTTTCCTTTGCAGACAAAGCAGCCTTTTGGAAAATTCAGGATATCTGAAACATCTCAGCAGGTGTGGTGTGAAACTGGGCTTGCTGTGAACTCTGACTTAAAACTTCTTGCTCGGAGGCATCCCACTGAGTCTCTGTTCAGGTGAACAAAATCCCACTTCTGAGAATGTTACAGGCTGGATCATCAACTGGGAGTCAAAGGCATGGCCCCATTTATTTGAATGCAGCTGTGCTAATTTATCAATGAAAAAATCTGATTTTAATGGATAATCTGCAGAGGGTAAATAACTCTCTCTAAATGCGGTCCTTAAATTTTCTGTCCATTTGATTTTGTAACTTTTCTGTAGATTTTTTGGTAGCAAGTTGAAATTTATGTGACTAGAAGAAAGACATATACCTCAAGCTTGTTACAGTAAAAGTGAGAGTAGGAGCAACAGAAATGTCTTGCTCATGATTGCATGAGCCAGTGTGGATCACATGAATTAATTCTTTATATGAGATGTGACTTCTTTGTTGTCTGTCACCCTAAAAGCAACTCAGAATTTTAAGTTCTGTCTTTCCATTTCCCTCTAAGTTACTGCTTCAGTTCTTCTCTGCACTGTGCTTGGAATGGAGTTTTTAAATATTATTTCCCAAAATTGTTTGGTTTTAGAATGATATTAACATTATTGCTAATAGTAACTAAAGTGCAGATCTTGGGGTTAGTGATTTCATGGCTACGTGCTGGTTATAAATTTCTGGATGGAGTTTAACAAGAGAGAACAGAAGAGCAGACTGTCCTTGACCCTTATTAATGTTGATTTTCCTCAAGAGAGTTCTAGTTTCTAGTCTCGTCACTAGTCTTGATCCTTTTGCAAATTAA
This sequence comes from Callaeas wilsoni, assembly GCA_013398955.1. Taxonomy (NCBI): domain Eukaryota; kingdom Metazoa; phylum Chordata; class Aves; order Passeriformes; family Callaeidae; genus Callaeas; species Callaeas wilsoni. The sequence continues at coordinate 113,709 of VWPU01001546.1, read as the reverse complement.
GTACCTACTTGCTGCTATTTTCTGTCTGCAGAACATCCTTTTAAGAATCAGTTATGTGCACTGCAATAATTATTTACTCTTAATTAGTGTGATAGTTTTCTTCATGGCTTCCTTTACTGGTCATCTGTTCTATTATTTCAAATCCAGGTCTGGCAAAATTTCTTTGCCTGCAGTTTCTTGAGAGGAAGATTATGTAACTAATTGAACTGCCTGGCTCTGGTCCATGGCCTGTAAATGTCCATCTTGCTCAAACAGCTGTAGAGAATTTTCCAGACTAGCAGGCTGGTCTGGCATGCAGAGTCAAGCTTTATTCACCCAGTACAATTCACTTATCCCAAGTGAAAGAAAGGTGAAGACATCTTCTAGTGAAGGATTCTTCAAGAATTAGGAAACTGATTCACTCTTCGGGTGTTTAGTTATCATCCAGAGATCATGTTATCAAATATGCATTGTATATGAGTTGATTTATCTAAATAGCAATATGGACAATTATTAAAATATCCAAATTATTAAAATATCCAGACAATTACAGTATTAAGGCAGGAAGCTGAACCTGATAGCTGACACAATACCTGCTGTTCAGCTCAGTATTGCTCCTCAGTCTTACAGACATGGCCAGGGAGAAAGGGAGAGGGTGCACATGTTGCAATAATGGATCATCACACTGAAGTGTGTCATTCAAACCCACTTTAGGAAACAGGCTCAGGTACGTAAGGTGCAATAATGAAGTAATCACATGTAATATTTACTGATTTTGGAAGACTTAAACGCATAGAATTTACAATTCTACATGGCATAATAGAAATTAAGCCAAAATATTATGGCAAAGACAGACTCCCAGTGGGTGTATTCATATAGTTATCCCATACAGCCCTTAGCTGTTAAAACCTGCCACCCTTTCTAATCACCTCAGGCACTTATTTCAGAGGAGTTCTTGCTAAATTCACACAGTCTTAGTCCCGTGTTCATCTCCTGGCCGATTCTGTACTATGTCCTGCTCTGTGAGCGCCTCTTGCCCCTGCTGCCAGCCTGGGCTCTCTCCAGGCTGTGTCCCACAGCTGTCCCCTCACCTCTGGTGCCCGTGGTCCTTCCTGAAGTGCCCCAGGTGACACTGCTGGGCCGAGCTGTGCCCCGTGTGGGCTCTGTGGCAGAGCTGTCGGGAACCGTCCGTGTCCGGCACTGAGGGAGCGCCACAGCCGGCACCGGGACACAAACATCAGGCAGCAGGAGTCCTGGGCGGTGCTCTGGAGCCTGGCTCTGGAGGATTTTGGGGTCACCAGCCGTGGAGAGGGAGCTCTGGCAACTGTGCTTCAGGTCTCCGATGCCAGCAGGGCCAGGTGAGCACCGGGAGCTCCTGACCCAGGCCCTCAGGTGTGGGTGGGAGTGTGGGTGTGGGTTCGCAGCACAGTGTGGAGTGACAAGTTTGGGAGAACCACTGGCTCAGCTCTGTTACTTTATTCTTTCCCCACAAAGGAATGTCTTACCCCGTGTCTTTCCATAGCCTTGTCCTCCAGTTGTCACCACCACCTCCCACGGGTTCTCATGGACACACTGCTTTGCTGTTGCCCGAGTGACATGAAGTGGCTCTCAGGGAGCTGCCAAAATAACGGCCTTGAAATCATAATCTTACTAACATAAGCTCCTACTGGTACCCTTTTGTAGAAGAATTCTCAGAGCAGAATGGACATGGTCTGTATCTGAACGTACTGAACAAGCCAGACTTAGCAGGGCCTGCTTGCTCTGAGTGCTGTGGGATTAGCATGACTTAGTGCTGAGAGTGTCCTTGAGGTGTCCGTGAGAAAAAAGGGAGGTTTAACGGGATGCGATAACCGCAAGCTGGGAGGAGGCAGGACACTTGTTTGCCGCATGTTATCCAATTAGTAGACAGTAGACAGGCTTGATTTTACCTAAGTATCCAATCATAGAGTTAGTTACAGTGCGTGGACACCTTGTGACTAGTTGGAAATGCTACATAATCCTGCTTGTTTGGAGCAATAAACGAGAATGCTATCAAACCGTATCGGTGTTTGTTGTTACTCAGCTCCCATTCTCAGTGGAGGACCCTGCTTCGCCCTTTCATGCTGATCTACTTCTGTGGTCTCCAGAGATCGCTTTAACATTGACTTTGGTTCATCTGGACATTGCAGCGTGCCCTCCATAGATGCCTGCTAAATTTATCTTGCCCCTGGCTGTAGCGGGGATATCGCCCCACGGAGCTGACACCTCTGCCCCAAAACGTGATCATGTAGGCAGGGTCAGAAAAATACTGCAGAGATTTCTGCTTTGGGTACTTGGCCCACGTGTGCTGTTGCAGGCTGGGAGCTGCCCTGCTCCCACACATCCCGCAGTGCCTGGGGCATGGAGCAGTTTCTTTGGGAACACCTCCTGGTGCCTGGAGTTGGCAGGTTCTTTGGGAAACCTGAGAATTCACCCCCAGCACCTCTTTCTGTGCTGCTGATGGCAGCGTGTCTTTGCTTGGCTTGGGCAGCTGTTGGGTTGGGCTTGTCCCTGTGCTGGGAAGATTTTAAGGCTCAGGCTGGAAGTTGCAGGTTCAGAGGTTGGTTCTGTCCTTAAACTCTCCAGCCTGAGCCTGGGTTTGGTCAGTAACTCCTCAGTGGGTTAAGCTGCCTGCAGGGATGTAGGAGGAAAGGCGTTGCCTCTGCTCCATCGCCAGCAATCCAGTCTGAGCTTCCAGAGCAGAGTAAAAACGGGTGATGGATCTCTGTCTGTCCTCCACAGCTGCTCCTGCTGTCTGACTGTCTGGGCAGAGCTCCGTGCCCAAAGTCCTGCCTGTTTGGAACAGCACACAAGGTCTTTTTGTCTGCTGTGTTCTCTGATTTGAAATTATGTGCACCGAATTTTAAAAATCAAAACCTTTCTTGTCCTTTCTTGCAGGACGTGGGGCTGTGTTGCAAGCCAGGCCTGAGGTGACTGAATGTGATAGCATTTTGTAATTTTGATGGAATAGGTATACTCTGAAAGTGAAACAAACCTAATGGCTCCGTGTTCCCTGGATCATGGTTTTCCAAGGAAGAGACCTTGGCTTCTTTGTACAAATACAACTTTTTACTTCAGTAAAAATTTTTTAAGATATCGAATGGGAAGCTAAATAACCTGAAATAGAAAGTATTAAATACAAAATAATTTAACAATAATATATGTAGTCTTTTCCATTCATCACATATGATAGTCTTTCAGATAGTACTAGCAGTAGTACAAACTGCTCTTCTTCGTAATAAAGCAAGCAAATTCAAACAGCCAAAGTTGCTGTTTCTCCAAAAATTATCTTTTAAAAAAACTACATAAAACAAACATATAGAAGATAACAGAAAAAAAAAATCCTTGGCTAGATGTAATTCTTGCTTGCAGCCTGACAGCTGAAGAATTACAGTGACAGAAGATACCCTGAGCCACTCTGAGACTGCATGTCTGCATGAGAGCCAGGCTGCTTTAAACTGCTGCTTTTGGAGCTTCTCTGCTGGCCCTCAGCTCCCAAAGCCACTGGCTTAGCAGCCTAAGCCAGGTTCTCTTTGGGGAAAAGGGATAACAGTAAGAAAAGCAGTTTACAGAAGAAAAAGGATACTTATCAGGGAGAGGACACTATCAGGAATTAAAAATCTCGCCTGGTGGTATGTAGGTTGCTCAAGCTGGTGGAGATAGTATTTCAGATTATTTCACCTTTGCTTCTGTGTGTGGTCAGGATTTCTTCAGATGTGAGGTTGACGAGATCTGGGTGGTGTCCCACTATCTCAGGAGCCCTTGAGGAAGGCAAGTCAGGAGAAGCAGCAAATTCTTTTAGGTTCTTCTTTATATGGGTGCCTAACAAAAATTGAACATAGCTACCCCAAAGGGATTGGTAAATAACCGGCTACCACGTCTAAATATTTTTTAAGGGTCTGTTTTTAATCATCTTTGTTTCACTAATTTTCTAGTTGATTTTTCCTTCGGTTTTTCACTTATGATCAGCAAACATTTCTTGGTAATATTTATGTATTTGCATAAATTTAGACCCCATGATATTTTTGTAGTAAAACTTTGGCGTTTTTATCATCACTGGCAACTTTCGTGAGCTTTTTTCTGTGCAAGAACTGTGTTGTTCAGGATCCCTTGAGCCCCAGTTGTGAAACTTTCCAAAGAATGAAATTATGACCTCTCTGAAAGCAGTGGGAAAACACCTTTTTCAGTGATGGAGATAAAAGAACACTTTTTTGGAGAAATGCTGGACATCCATAAATGTAAGTGTATCTATTATGTCACTTTTTATACATCACTTTTAGATCTAAGATGCTCTCTAATAAAAGAGGCTAAAATACCTGTTATGTTCTCCTGGGATTTCTCCCTTTCCAGCTCCCATCATACTGCCTTTTAGTAAGTTTTGGGATCTGTGGAAATTTCTGACTCCTGGAAGTGCTTCTACTTCTAATTTAAGACTTAGAAGTCTTAAATTTCTTACACTTTGTAATGTTTTCTGCAGAGGAACTGTATGAATCATCAGGCACCCAATAATAAACATGAACCTGTACTTACAAACTCTGGATTTCAAACAAGTAAATGAGCATGCACTATTCATTCTTGTACAGTGGGAACACAGCTTTCCTATATTGCTAAGATTTTTTGCAAAATTTCATGATGGTCTTAATTATTCAGTACCTATTATGAGCCTCCAAGACCGGAATGAGAGCCGTGTTTCCTGGAAATGAAACTTGAAAGTGTTCTCCAAGCTATTTTAATGCTAATTCTTGTTCACTTTTTCAGAGCCTGAGCTTTAAACACCACAACTGTGAAAAAATCAGACTGAACTGGGAAATGTATTTTGGCCATAGACATGAAATTGTGAATTGGCATTTAATTGTGGGAAGTGATTCTGTAGAAGGTCGTTTTAGATCTTTCAATTGGTGTGAGTCAGAGAGCTTTTATGGCAACAAAATTGCACAGTAGGCTTTAATTGTGCATAATTATTGCACTGCATGGTGCAGAGTACTATACTGTAGGCATTCAGCTGCATTCTGTTAAATGTTTTTATTGAACTCTCTGAAGAAGTGTACCTGATGGTATTTGATATATGTGTGTTTAATGTGCTTATGCTTTTTATTTGTCTTAGGAAAATGAAAGAAATGATAATAGAATATATTTCCTACCTTTCCCCCTCTCCCCACTTTCCAGATGACTAATTATACTGTATAGGATACCTGTGGGCATCTGCTAAAATTAACTGAAGTCCTATTTCTGATTTCAGCTGCAAGAATCTTACAAAAGGTCTTTGGGTTTAGGAATGTAAATAATACAGAATAGGACAGGGTTTAGGTTTTTTGTATCCATCTGTGTATCCTAAAGGCTGAATGATACTTGGTAGACTTTCATCTTGTTACTTCTGTAATCTGCAGCTGTTTCCAATTTGATTATTTTTCTTCCTTGCATGTTTTATGTCTGCTGGATCTGACAAATGCGCCCACCTACAACACAGCCTGTGCTTTGTGAATAGGAAAATTTTATTTCCTCCTCTATAAGTAAGTAAAACATTTTTACCACTATGGACATAGTGATTTGTGAAATCCTGTTGTACTTTCTTAGTTCTCCTGCTAAGCTTTTAAGTCGTCAGCAATGATCTGATTGTTTCCCACCATTTCACCAACAATGGAACCCAGGCCAGCACTCTGTTGCTGTCATGAATTCAGTATCACAGCTCTCAGTCATCAAAAGGGCTTTATGATGTTTCTAGGATGTGACATTTCTGTGGAAAAACAGCTTTGGGTTCGGAGCTTGGGTTTTTTGGGGTATGAAAAAATAGAGTTTGATATTATTGTCATTATTCTACCACAAGATTCTGTAGTTCTCCTGCCTTTCCAGGGAAGAAAGTACTGTATAACAGACAGTAGCTCTGGCAGATCTTTTTCCTGTCTGTGTTGATGAACCTGCCATTGCTGTAATATAGATAACAAACCCCACAATAACCCTCTTTCTTGTTAGAATCTTCCAGCACAGCAACTTCTGTAGCTGGCCTCAAAGAACAAACACCAGGGAGAATGAGTGTTGATTGCACCACTGCAAAGCCTTTTATTGTTCTTGTTTGTATAGTAAAAGTGAAGTAGCAGGAAGAAACTTAATTTTTTTTTCTTAATGACTATTCTGTATGATTCCAGACAATCTGAAGAATATTGTTACAGGTGAGGTTGAGCCAGGCAGGGATTTTTTCCCTCTTCCAGAATATTTACTACAGTTATACCAGGTGATCTATATAATTCACAAAGAACATGCGAAAATTTCTCTAACAGCTCTTTTCATAAGAGTGTGCATTCAGGAACAATGCAGGATCATTGGCATCCCACCTACTCTGAATTTTACCAGGGAGGTGAACTTCTATCATTTCTGCTTCAGTACTTCTATCAGTGGGAAATAACTGTACAAACACCGTGTCCTGTCTGACATCTGCCTTCCTGTGGTGCTCTCAGCCCAGAGGGCAGAGAACAGACCCTTCTGTGGGAAATGAGGGAGGGGTAACTGTTGATAGGAACTGTGAAAAGAAACATATAAACACATTTTAAGACCTTTCTCTTCTTTATATGTGCTACCTGTTAAGTGGGGTTTGACCCTCAGTTAAATTAAATCATTTTACAGTATGGCAGGTTTAACTGTTTGTTTACTTCAAAAACCATTGCACTTCCAGAGATAATCAAGTCTTTGATAATGTGCCATAGAACTGCATGAATTGTGATGCTTCACTCTGGGGTTTTTTGTTTAGTTTTGTTTAGTTTTGTTGTTTTGGGTTTTTTTGTTTAAAGGTTGTTATTTTTAATTTTCTTTGTTTTCTTTGCTTTAGTTTTTAAGGAGCAGGAGGAAGAATGAGCAAGAAAAAAGGGGAAGAAATTCTTACTGATTATCTTACCGCCTTAAATGACAATTTGGATGTAGTCCCAGACTGTACATCTGCCTCTCTAATGTACATCTGAAATGATATTAATACCAAATCAGACATCTGTGTGCTAGATGTGTTCAGCTGCTTGGGAGGGTGCTGCTGCTGCTGCTGCATCTGCAGAGAACAGCCTGAGCTTCCTCCTGCGCTCAGCAAGGAGTGGCAAGAGGGCAGAGCAGCCCTCGTGCCCGGGCTCCCCATCCAGCTCAGAAAGCTCTGAAATCGGCACTGCACCCTTCAGTGTCCATCCTGCTTTCTCCAACTCCTGTAACGTTCTCTAGCTCACATCCAGAGTCAGGTTCTGCTTTGGGATGACAGCGGCAATGACAGAGGAAAGGTTCTCAGCGTGCTGTTAGCTGGGCAGCGCTGAGGTCCTGACCCAGTGTCCATCCTGCTTTCTCCAACTCCTGTAACGTTCTCTAGCTCACATCCAGAGTCAGGTTCTGCTTCGGGAAGACAGAGGAAAGGTTCTCAGCGTGCTGTTAGCTGGGCAGCACTGAGGTCCTGACCCCAGGGGTAGGGGCAAAGTCTTTCTGAACAGGGCTGAAGCCTGAGCTGGAGAAAACTGCAGTGCCCTGGCTGCCCCAGTTACTCAGGCATACTTCTCACACTGTTCCTATGGTTTAATTAATTAATTAATTAAACACTTGCACTTGCAAAGAGAGCTGAACCTTTTTGCAGCTCAGGTGAAGTTACAGGCCGGGCTAGGACAGTGAAAAGGTCAGGATAGGGAAAAGGTTTTACCATCCTTGTTTATTCATATAAGCATACTTATATTTTTGTATTTTGCTAACACTTCTAACTTTAAACTAGTCCCAGAGTGGAAAGACCCATTTACACTTGATGTCTTTTGTGAGAGAGCTTCATTTGCAATGTAGAAAGACAACTGATATTCAATAGGTCCCTTCTTCCAGGTTTCTTTTCCAAAGGTGTCATTTATAGGTTGCCAGGTAACCATAAGTCTTTGACTCTTAAATAATACTTCATAGAGGTACAAAAAGCTAGATTTTTTTCCAGAGCTGAAATGGCAAGAGCTATCTGAAATGAACAGTAGCCTTAGCAAATGTGTATGGAGCTGAGCACAGATAATTACACACAAAAACATGGAAAAAGCCATTTGCCAGACTCTTCTGTGGCTCTGTGGCTCCAATCCCAAGCACAGACAGTGTGTATTTTCCTAGCTGGTTATTAAATTGAATCCACATATTCTTACTTAAGGTAAATAATATTCTTCATCTCCTCCAGGAAAAGCAGGTGTCTGCTGCTCCCAGTCTGCTTCTGCTTCTCCTCCGAGCTGGCTATGGTTTCTGCAATGTGAGAGAGAGGGATAAAAAAGATAAGTGTAATTAAAATTGTCAGCATTAACATAAGAAGCCAAATGTCCCTAGAGGACAGTGCCAGCTCTTCCCTCCTCCTTCTGCTTTAATCTGAGAAGAAGCTGATTGCTGTGGAATACCCAGGATCACTCAAGGAGCTGGAAGAAAGAGCTTAGTGATGGATCTGCCAGTTTTCCAGCCTGCTGCAAGGCTGTGGCTCAGTCACCACTTAGGTAAGGTACCTTATTCTAAGGATCTCACCCAGTATGAGCAAGAGTTAAACCTATTCTCATTACTGCCCTGTGCTAACCAGCACCACTCAGAGGATGCAGTGATTTGGGGTTGACCCCATGTTACTAAAGCACCCCAGTCCTGCCTGCAGGGGCAGGAGAGCCCAAGCTGGGGCTGGAGCCAGGGGAACGGGGTGGATCTCAAAAGGTGTTGGTGCTGCCAAAGGTGGAATCGACTTTCACAGCAGTTAAAGGAAGCTGTGACAATGTGGCCTTAAAAGCTAGAAGGTCGTTGCTCCAATGCTCCTCCTGCCCTAGTTGCCTTCGTGATGAATCTCGCTCAGGAGCAGCTTTAGTCTGTCTGGCAGCGAGTCCAAGGGGCAGGTGATTGCCTCAGGTGATTGCCTCGATTGCCTCTAGTTCCTGCCTCTCTGATGTTCAGCGACAGGGCAGGAGTTCCAGCACAGCCCTGTTGGCAGGGAGCTGCCTGAGGCCAGGAGCTGCTGTCACACAGCTTGCTGTTTGTCCCAGTGTGGCAAGGAATTTCAATTCTTACATGCCTAGCTTTGAGTCTAAAATCTCCACACAACAACTTTCATTTCCCCTTAAAGGCTGGCTTTTGAAAGTTTTCTCTTTCACAGTATTTTTACCTCTGAAGCCATTGAGGAATATATTACTCAAACATTCCAGCCAAACCAATTCTATTTCCAGACCTTCATCACGGCAGCAATGCATTAGAACAACTTAATAAAATGTTGATATCAATGTCTGAAGTTCACAGTAATCTGAGAGTGTGCAATGACATCTGTAGGATAAATAGTACAGCTCAGCACTGAAACATGACCATAGTACAAAGTATATTGTTTGGAAATCTACTGTCAGACAAGAAATCCAGCTTTGCAATTTTTGCTTCAGAATTGATCCTGACACTTCTTTATCATAAATGAGATGCTTACATGCCATCCTTTTGGGCATTACAGAATACTTCAGGATCAGAACCGGTGTTGAAAACACAGCCCGTGTACCACTAAAACCAGACAGATTTTTCCTAGCAGTGTGCTCATGTTACTTTTTCTGATAAGGTAAAACTGATAACACGTTTATTGTGTGATTTGCTAAGTCTGTGCTTCTGACAAAAGTGCTCCTGAACTGCAGCATGAAGACTGCAGGCTTATTTCAGAACATGAAAGTCTTAACCCTTTATTGCTGCAAAAGCAAACAACTGTCCTTATGAGCAGCCTAAGCAAGAACAACAGAGCTCAGAGAAGAATCCTTCCACACAGAGTTACTGCAGTGCTTGGCTAGCAGGTTATCCACTTGTACCTCAGTGCGTGTTTATTTATACATATGTTACTAAACTAGGAGGACTTTAGTAACATAAAGTAGAAATCTGACATCTGAAGCCTGCATTTCTCTCTTTGCATTCCTACCAAAACCCAGTAAAACAGATTCACACCTGCCCAAGTACCAAAAAGCCTTCAGCACAGCTAATACACCAGTTTGCTCAAATTGCAAATGGAAGTGATTCATCTTTTCCACACACTGGCTCCCTACTGTTAGGTCAGGAATAGTAAGGAGATGTGGGGGAGCTGAAAAGCTCACTTCAGCAGCTTTTGTCATTCATAATTCAGTTGGGGTTGGACCCGAACCTGTTGAACAACTATTGCAGTTGATTGCAGTAGGATTGTAGTATCCATCCATTTACTATGCAGACAGAGGAAAGCAGAGCTTAGAAATTAAAAACAGCCACGTGATGCAATAGAATATTCCAGTCAAATCACAGCCTAATCCTTCAGACCCCACTGAAGTGTTAGGCTGTTTCCAGGTGAAGATAGAAAAATTGTCTGTAGTGATTCAGAAATGTTCAATGAAGTTTCTTGGTTCATATGAAAGCAAGAAGACTTAAGTTTAAAGCAACGGACTTGAATGTCTTGCAGTCTACAAAACTGAAGAGAGGATTTTAAAAACAGCATCTCTGGTCTTGTGATGCTCTTTTAAAATCATGAAATATAGGGTAAAATAGCTAAAGTAATAACATTTTCCAAAGATTTAAAAAACTTGACATGGGTGAGAAACTATACTCTTATCCTTACATTGGTAAAATAATGGAAAAGTTAATAAGGGATTTAAATGATAGAGATTCAAAGGACAGAAATATAATAAATGTTAATCAGCACAGTTTTTCTGAAAAATATAGCTCATGCAGCAAACCTGATTTTGAGTGAGATTTTAAATGTGTTGATAATGGCTGTTGTGTAGATATCGATAATATTTTTCTTATATTCTGATGAAAAATTTTGCATTCTGAAGCTTCAGTGAAACATGCATTAAAAATGAGCTAGGAGATCTCGAAAATGAGATATCATTGGCAATTATTACAGAACTCTTAAAGTGCTCCAGGGAGGTTGGTTGGGGGAACATTAAACAAAACGTAGCAGATCGACTGATCAGCTCGGGCTAATCATGGGCTGGAGCTGGGCATCCCCTCCGGGAAACAGAAAAACCTGGATGAGTTTCAAACAGCTCAAAAAGCATCTGAAACTACTGAACGTTTTCATCAATGATCCAGCTGCAAGTACATGGATTAAAGCCTGGGGCAGTGGTCAGCATGAGGGCAGGGTATCCCAGTTTGCTCTGCAGTTTATTCGATAAATCTGAGCCCGTGCACAAAATACAACCAATAGACAACCTGTAAGGGATGCCTCCGCAGAAGGGAGAATTCCCTGGAAAACAGCAGCTCGAAAGATGTTTTAGGAGATTAATTAAAACTCAATGCAATTTGCCAAGGTGATACTGAAGCAGAAAGGAGGAGGAGGAAGAAGGAAGTGTTGGCTGAGAAAGGGCTGATAGGGCTAAGACGGTATCTCCCAGCTGTACCACCCTGGTGAGGCTGAAGGCAGTAGTGCTTCTCATGGGAAACCCTGACCTGAGAGGTGTAAAAAGCTGGATTCCAGGCAGAAAGCAAACAAACATGATCAGATGTGGATGCTGAAATGCTATTAGTAGGGAAATTTTCTCTTCTTGCATTCATTCTGTGAGAACTTTTCCTTTGCTGTGTAAGCTATGTAAACAATAGATAGGGTTTTTGTAAATAGCATTCATATCTGGTATCTTCTGACCTGGTGTACATTATATTAGGAAAAAACATTTCTAAGTGGGTGTGTGAGAATTTGACTAATCACAGTAGGAGAAGTGTGAACACTGTTCAATTGCTCTATGGAACTAGAATATATAAATGGTGTTGTAAATTTAATAAATAATTCATGCCTCCCTCTAGACTCCTACCTCGCTGCATCTCTAAACCCCTGCTTAGAAACCCACAATCAGGTGCAGATACCTTGATATAAGGAAGAAATAATCAGGAAGACCACACACAGGTGGCAGTAGGTGGGTGACTGGAAGAGACTGTAAGTCCTTTCTTAAGGGCTGTTTGACTTAAATTAGAGTCACAAGAAGAACTAGAGTCTGCAGAAATTGAACAAGTGCAAAAAAGAAACTGTACTCACACTTTAAGGAACTACAGAAAGAAAGGATGATGCCTCCATCTCTCGAGGTCTCTGGGTGAAGAAGGGTACAGATATCTCAGCCAAACAGAAGCTAATGTGCTCGCTGCGGGGGACTGGGGGATTGTCATGGGATCTGACCAGCCTGTTTCCTTTTGGTCTTCAATGTAATGAACCTACGAGTGAAAAAGCACAGCTTTTATTGAAGGCAGTTCAATTTTGCCTGAAGAAGTTCTGCAGCATAATTCCAGGTTTTTGAAAATTGAACAAAGTTCTTGGTTCTGAATACAAATCTTGCCTTACAGTGTTGCTGTTTGCACACATCACAGAGTTCTTGAGCTATTTAATCCTCATTAGTGAAGCATTATTAATCCACAACACTGAAGGACAGGAGGTATAATTTAGAGAAATCCTTATGGAAAGGATCTCATAGGAGATAAAAAGGAATTAAAGTGCTTCCATGGACTAGTAACACAAATCATGGCATTCTAATGCAGTTATACTATTAATGTTGTAAATTTAAATTCTGCAGAAGAGTTTTTGGTTCCTATGGGTGCTATAAAGTTAGGGAATAATTTTCATTTTAACCTGTGTAATATCTAACCCTGGTCTGTGGGATTCCCGTCTTGTTTGCTCCTTGAGGCTTTCCAGTAGTGTAATGTGTTAGAGAACCACTGAACTGTTCAGCTCACTAGCTTGGGATTATTTTCTTTTATACTCACTACCAGTTTAACCTGTCATAAACAATTATTAAGCAATTTGTAACACAGTAGAGATGTAAATGGTCTCAAAAAACACATGACTGAAAAAAAGAGCAACGACTTGCTGGAGCTTGCATACTTGTAGATCCACATTAACTTGTTTCCCAAGGGTTAGACTACTTGAAAATATTTTGGAAGGTTAAAATACTCAGGAATTACCAATCTGGATAAAAGGGGAAGGGCTTTAGAGCCACCTGCTCAGGGACAGGGAAATCTCCCTGCTCCTGGAGGTGCTTCCTACGTTGTGAAGACAAGCAGTTCTCAGGGACACATCCCAAGCTCCCTGGGAAGGATGTGACGCCCCTCGGTTTGAGAGGCTGGATCTGTCATTTCTCACAGCTCCCGTGTACGAGATGCAATGCCTTGGAAGCAGCAGTCTCCATAAGTGATGCTGCAGTCAAAGTGGGAATGAAACAATGGTGTTTTACGCAGCACCGACAACGGGCGTGATACTCTGTTCCAAAATGTTTCAGTGTGGGAGGCGAATTATCTCTGCCAGTAACAAAGGGAGCAAATCAAAGAGCTTGTATTTTCACTTAACAAAGCAAAATGGCTGTTTTGATCACGTTCAGTGATTCCTCAGCTCCTTCTCACTGAATTCACCACATAGTGGAGTTAAAGACATAAAGCACTTAGATTTAAGACTGACATTTATTTTTATGGCAGCACTACATAACTTCCAGAGCAGCAGTCCCCAGTCTGGGGCTTCCTACAACCCCTGCAGTCAGGCTTGACCTCAGTGTTGGTAGTAGCAGACTTTGCCAATTCAGGGCCAAAGGAGGAAAGAGAAACCTCAGCTGGCAGGAGTCTCTCACGGCAAGTCTGTGGAGCCTGATCTAAACAAGAGAACAATTATCCTCTGGCCTTCACCAAGCCTCAGACCTGTCTCTTTATTTGCTCTCTTGTTTCCTTTCCTTTGCCAAACTGTGTACGTATACCCCACGTAGGAGAGGAGGATGTTCATGAACCAGCACTATCCTGCCCACTCCAGGCCTCCTGTGTGAAAAACTGCCCTTTGGCTCTGTCTCTCCAAGCGTATTCCTGGGTACAGGTCCTCTACCAAGAATTTATTTTGGAGATGAGTGCTGAAAATTGGAGTGGGGTCGGTTGTAAGTCCTGCATGTGGCAGGACATATCCTCCCCCTCTCTACCACTGATAGCTGGTGCAGATATGGAAAAGATAACCCAGGGGCTGAAAGGCCCAGCAAGGGGTCATCTCTGGTGCCAAAAAGGCTCAAGCACCAGATATCAATCAACATCTTAGTCTGGAGAGCAGATGTGGGAAGAGATAACAGAGATATTCTTGACTGAGAGACACTGTTTTACAAACAATAAAAGATAGACGAGTTATCATGGAGGCAGAAGCCTTCTACACACACACCCTGAGAGTGTGGGAGACTTCTCTCCAGAGTTTGGACGCAGATTCCGTGGTTACTTTCCTGGGAATTGAGGGAAAGGATCTCCATGTGTGCCCCACCAACAACTGGATGGTAAGATACATTGAATCCTAAGTTATATTATTTCTTTGCTAGCTGTAAAATTGATGGTACCTTTAACCTCGCACTGTATATATCGACGAGTAGCTTCTTTTTATTCTTATTCCTGTGTAGTATATAGTTTGTTTTAAGTCTTATGTCTGTTGGTTTTGTGTCTATTGAATAAATAATTCATTCTATAATAGATCGAATCAGCCATTATTAAAGAACTTGTGAATGAGAGTGGGTTTTGAGGTGCTGGCCACCCCAATAAAGCTCCTGCCTGCTGCCAGAGGCCTGGGCAAAAGGCAGAGACACTCAGCTAAACACCCACATCCATTCGCAACACTGCACATCCTCCAGAGCTGCAGTGGAGATGCGGGGTCCCTGGGTCAGCCATCCACCTGCAGAGCTCCATACAAGTCTCACACAGAGTTTGCAAATGCATTTTTAAACTTAGCTCACGAGTAGACAAAACCCAAAACCAACTCTAAATCTTGCAAACACTTCCACACAAAACATTTTCTAGGAGACCTTCCTGACTTATCATCCCTTTAGGATTTTGGTTGATGTTTGACTGTTCCAGGTTTCTTTTTTTGCCCTAGAGAGCCTTTTCTTCCTGTAGATAATACACAAGTCTGAGTTAAAACTTTGTATTTTAACAAATTCCAGTTCCTTCTTTCTGGGTAGCATCTAGAGAGACTATCTGTGGACTGTGGACAGTGTCTCCACATAATTTCTATTGCTTATCAAATGTTTGTTTAGGAAGAAACCAGGCAAGTCCATTCTGGAAGAGTTATTTCCTTTGACCTAGACCCAAGTCCTTTATTCATCTGAATGGATGTCCTCTAACACTAATGACTCTTGAGCAGCCTGTATTGCTAGCTGGTTTCTGCATGCAGTGATTCTTCCTGATGGCTCTTAAGTCAAAGAGAAGTTAAGACTGGGAGCTACAATAACAAAGAAAAGTCACCCAACAGTCAGGCAATCAAAGCAACATTCACAAAACGTGTGGGATATGTCAGCTGGTGCACACACAAAGATTTTTACATGCTGTCTCCACGCTGCGTTTGTGCTCAGAGCTCTTTTTGTCAACAGAGAAAAGAAAGACTCCCAGGGCAGCAGGAATACTTTTCCCATCTTCTTTAGGACAGCATCAGTCAGGTCTCGGTTCCAGTGAGGAAGATCTTCACTGCCAACAGGCAGTCCTGGGGTGACAGTGTCAGGTGTCAAAACAGGCCTTGTGGCAGCAGGCTGGCATTTCCAGCTGTTCAAAGCATATGTTTTCTTGGTAGGAAGAGTATATCATGGAACTAAGATAGAAACTATTGTCAAGAGAGATGGGGATGAGGGGGAGAGAATTAGAGATTCAGAGAGCAAAGAGAAAAAAAAGGCTTAACTAAAATATTTTCACATTAACTTTATAAAACTCGTGCTTCAAAATTTATATAAAAGCACTCAGTTCGCTACAGACAAAGGAGTTTTTTGTATTTTTCCAAAACAGAAGAGCTCTACTTACCTGGTATGTGAAGTCATAACAATTTATTGATGATAGCTGTGTACTGATAGGTGGTCCTGTTGTGCTTAAACAACCACTTGCACAGAATGCAGTACCACATAAACACAGGTGAAATAAACAGTTTGAGATCCCATTTCCTATTTTCCTTGTTCAGTTTCAGGATTTAGATCTGCAGTACAATGACCAGCCACTTCCCATGCCATCATTTAATAGAAGCATTTCAGGAATAAAGGAAGTTACACAGATGAAGTGCATGCCCAAAGCAAATGAGGAACCCAGACACACACACAGTGCAGGGCCATGAGAAACAAGCACTGCAAGCAATACAAACCTTAACTCGGAGGTAAAGTGTGTGGTCTAAATTCAGATCAGCTCACTTGCACGTTTGTTTGTTTTATATTTTCCATGCTTGACTTGCATTTATCAATATAGTGCTAAATTGCCAAACAGTCCCGTTAACTATTCATATTTGCCTCTGCATTTCAATGACACCTAGAATGCAGTGAAGAGAAAATGCAATCCTCCATGAGTCAACACTGAGCTGGTGGTGATAGAATATCCTGGAGCCAAATTCACCTGGTGTTTTTGCTGAGAACAAGAACTGAAGCCCTGCATTCTGGCCAGATTTCATGTCTGGCAGAATTTACATGTTCTACTAAGAAACCTAGATGTGGCGTCTCCTACATGTGTAAATTACTGCATAATACTAATTTTCCTGCTGTATCCAGAGGTGATTGTTGCTACCTGTTGTAGCCCAGATCACAGCAATAGGTGAAACACTCTGCCTTTTTTCTTACAAGCTGTTTAAAATTGAATTTGTTGACATTTCTGCAAGAGAATGAACAAGGTAATGGTAAAATACAAGATCCTTAAAGTGAGAAGTTGGATATTTTGAGTCTTGGCATCATATACGTATTGTGAATGAGAAAGAGCAGGGTGACAGAAGTGTCCTTGCTGTGGTGACATGCTGCTAGGACTCCTTAGAATCAGGTCAAAAATCTGTCATTAGCTTGCTTCAGGGTAAACCCCATCAGCTGAGTTGTGAAAAGAGGCAAAATTATTCTGTAATAGCTCAGCTGGGCAATGTGAGGGCAAGCCCTGACGGTGAGAAAATGGCAAGCACCAGAAGCAAGCAAGGAGATAATTTTTGCTTTTCCTTCCAATAATAAGCCTTAATATTTCTATAAAGAGACTTTTTCAGGAGACCAGGATTAAGCCATCAACATTTTTAAAGAAGATTCCCCATTGGTTTGTTAGCAAAAAAAGGGCATGAGCTCTGAACTGCAGTGTTTTGGTACCTGCATGTGACAACCATTTCCATGGATTATCGACCTTGTAGATTTTTAACAAAAAATTATGGTGAATTCAGGATGTGAGATGCATTTTTACAGAAGTTCACTCTGTCTTGTCACTTTCAGCAATTAGCTACATTCAGAGGAAGAAATCTCAAGGTTTTTTTCTAGGGCAGTAGCATAGCAGCATTCAAAAGCGTGAACCTCTGTTAGAAGATGAGTTGGAAAAGTACACTGCACAGAAGAGTTTCACTTAAAATATGGCATGAGGAACTGAGTATGCTCTCAAATAGGAGCTTTGAATTGTATTTTGCAGCCATTAACATCTATTTGGACAAGGCGGCAGTTTGGAAGTTACGCAGAGAAAAATGGGATTTGATTCAGTGTGCTGGGGATTGTGCCCCAAGGCTCACAGCGGTGATTTGCTGAACCAAATGTTGTGCTTCGGTGCCACTGTGCTTCAGACAGAGGGGAGTCTGATGGATGTTTCAGGATATGAGTTCAATACAGTCGATTTGTGATTATCGGGGCCGGGCTTAGTGTATGTGTTCATTTGGGTTTTAAGTTACAGCTCATTTGTCAGGCCTGGGATATAAATAAACTCATTTCCTTTGGTGCCTCGTTACCAAAGGATGCAAAAAGGACCATCTCGTTTCAGATTTGCTTTACCTGCATTTTCCAGCCTGTCTAATCAGCTGGTCTCCATTTGGGGCCAGGACTGGTGGCCTCTTCGCCTGCTAACACCTCCTGCAGTGTCAAGGGACAGGGAAGTGCAGCTCTTCCCTTACTCCAGGAGTGGAACATTAACCCTTTCACTGCCTTGCCAGGCAAAGTGCTCTCCCACCTAATCACAGCAAAGCACAGACCTCCTGGTGCATTTGCTTTGCTTCAGACAGCACTGCAATTGAGCGAAGGCTTTGAACAGCTTTAATGTCTTTAATTTACCAGGGAGATCAGACAGCAGGTGGTGTATTGTTCAACAGTTCCAGATATGGCTGTGTACAATAATTATGTGTTTTGGTGCTGTACTCGTGTTTTAATTATCATGAATTAACATCAGTTAAAAGCACCAGAGCAGCCAGTGAAGACCTGTGTAAGTGCATTTCTTGCTCAGCAGTCTGGGTGCTGCAGGTCGTGTGAGAAGTTAGCAGGAATCCAGGTATTGGGGAGGAGGCTCAGGTGTTGCACAGATTTTCTCTATCTTGGATAGACCATTTAGTCTCACTGTCCCAAGTTTCTTCTCATGTTGCTTGCCAATTTGTAAAATACACTGCAAGCAGAGAGAAGTGCTTCCATCTATTCATTCAAACGGAATGATCTGGAGCAGAGATCTTTTTCACTGTGTATCCTGGAAGCACTTTTGAAATCCCTTCTCTATTCTCCAAGTGAGAAAACAATCACAATACCATGCTCCAAGAGGATGGCATTACAGCAGGTAACACTGCCCACTGCTGAATAAAAGACGGCAGCTTTCCACGTGCCACCTTTGTAATCTAATTCCATTAGAATTCCTTATGGATGTTCAGGTTACAGGGCAGATCCACTGCCCAGCTTGCATAACCCAGTCTCTCACGCTGCCAGAAGGAGCCAAGCAGTTAACAGCACAATTGTTGTTAAACTGTTTCACCTAAACCCAAACTCTTAGGGAAATTAATAAGAAATAAATTTCACAAATGACTTGTATTTATTTATATTATTAAATATCACAATAATCTTCCAAAGGAGAAAAATAGAATTCAAGAACAACTCACCAGAAGAATACAAAGGGATCTTCAGGGTAAAGAGACTTGTTAAATTCAAGAAAACAGAAAGAAGCCTCAAGTTACCTAGGAGCAGTCTTTAATTATTTAAATTTGTAATGAAAAATAATTTGAAAAGCCAACATGAGCTGTCTTACACAAAGTGATTTCTTAAAACATTTAAAATCATTTGCACATTTCACTTTTGTCTGTGTTGCTTCTTCCTTTCATTCCCACAGCACTTTCCCCTCTGTCTCTGCAGATCAGAGTAGTTGCCTCTGCAGAACAGCAATCTCATTTTGTTTACTTTGTGTTTCAAAGAGAATTGAACAAGCCCAGGATTCACTTTTTCTAAACAAATACTGGCAAGACAAAGGTATCACAGCTATTCTGGAGACAAGAGGTTCGCTGAGACGGGAAATGGTAAAGACTGGCAAGAAAAAAACAGTCAATGTGTTTTTATCTGAAAAAAAGTTAATCCTTTTCACAGCCTCATTTTCTTTGCTTTTGAGATAGCTCTCCTTTTTCATTTAGGTTTTAGAGTTTTTAAGCTAAAGGAAGCAAGAGACCGAGATATTTTCTTTGTTCCTGTCAAGTAGCTTGAACAGTTTGAGAACAGAAACCAGTCGGAGCAGTGTGATTAGCGTAGCCAATTAAGGTGGATTTGCATATTCACAACACCGAGAAATAATTCTGCAGAGATAACGGAAGTGTGGCAGTGCCTGTCTGCCAGTCAGAGCAGCCTGGCTCTGTGCTGCATGGAATCCGAGCAATATCCACGGGGTGAGCCCGCAGAGCGGGCACCGCGGGCAGCCCCGTGCAGCCGGGAAGGGAAGGGAAGGGAAGGGCGCTGGCAAGGCAGGAGCAGCGGTGGCCCTGCATGCTGGAAAAGGTTAATCTGCAACCCGCTTACCCAAACGCAACGGCATCTGTCCGATGAGTTTGTTTTTCCAACATTCATTCCACATCCGGTTTGTGCTGCCTGCCAGTTTTGAGGGGCCAACCTCATCAGGAGTTTGGGAGACCTGGCTTTTAATGAGCAGCTGGCCAAGGACCGAGCACCTTGCAGCCCCTCCTGCCCCCAGCTCAGCTTGGTCCATGGGCACGGGATGCACGGCAGTGGGTGAGCTCTACAAGCTGCACAAGGGGAGCTTCCCGCAGTGGATGGATAGTAAAGCTCTGATTTCTTCTGCCCCAAAAGGCTTTTCAGCATGGTGTTAGCCAAGGATCAGGCAAGAAAGCAAATAGCCCTCCGGGAAACCCTGTTCACTCTGTTGGATAACAAGCTGGGGCTGGCGATCACAGCAGCTTTATTATCTCTGAGGGTGAAAAATCACCTTATGCACTACAGCAACAACAATATGTGCTCTATCTCAGTGATTCTCTGGCTCCCACCACCTGTCATCTCTTACCAACAGCTGCATCACTACAAACATTTGGGTGAGCACAGACCGGCCGAGCGAGTGGCACACCGAGCCAGCTGCACCTCCTGCCCATGGAATCTGCATCCCCAGGAGGCTCAGCTTTCTTACCAAGGGCTGACAAGTGATTAACAGTGTGCAGGATCCATGGGTGCTGATTTTAGAAAGAAATACAGTGGTTTCTGTCCTTAATGCTCTGTCCTCCTCCTCCTCGGTGCTGGCAGCTGAACTCACGGTGTGCAATTGCAACAGTTTGGGTCAGAAGGGACTCCCTGGAGCGTTCTCCCAAGTACGGCTGCACAGGCCACATTCACTGTAAAAACTGCTAAAGGAAGGGCAACAACACAGAAATTAACTCGTGGTATTCACTGCTACAAGATATCAAGGAAAACTTAATGACATTCCTAAGGTGGGACCATTCCACAAATCCTAAGTTTATGAACTGGTATCACATCCACGGGGGTAAAGACGGTGAGCTCTCAACCTCCATGCCACAAAGAGGCATTAAGCACATTGAGTTGTGGAGAAATGTCTCTCTCCAGGAAGATAGATCTTTCTATAATTACCCATGATAGGCATTTTACTCTGGAATACTTACTCCTAGTTTATCTAGTCCAGTAACCCATGTAAGATTTTTTTATTTTTAGTGGTCTCCGCCTATGATTATTCACAATTCTCTCTTTCCTTCCTATCCCATTTGTGGCACCAGCTCTTTATTAAAACTTAATAAACTTTGTGTATGTTCTAAAGATAATATTGAAAACGTAAAATTGTGTTCTGCATTTTATAATTGGTGTGGAGAAAAAGGGGGAGATCTAATCCTATTGGGCCTTCTCTTTTGCTCTCTCTCTCCCTTTTCCCTTTTGATGGTAAGCAGCAAATTTTAATTAGCTTCATTTCCACAATTCAGTCATGCATATGTAATCTTTGTTCACACTTTTATAAAGTAAAATTAAGTGAAAGAAATGGGGTAATAATAGAAAGCTTGTCTGAGCAGAACAAATGTGAATTATCAAACGTAAGGAAAGATGACTGGGACTACACAGCTTGAAGTTCTGCAAGGTTTGAGGTAATTTTTCTGAAACAGAAGTGCATAATTAATGCACAGAAACAGGTGCTGATTATCCTGTTTTGGGCATCTTTTTCTCATTGTGTACTTGGGCTGCTGAGGTACAGTGATAACCATTGAATGTGAGGAGACTGCTTAATAACAACTTCCTAATGTTTCTCTTTTATCATGAGCTGCAAGTGTCACATGAGCTTGCCTAGTTAATAAAAATCACTTCGTGAACCCACTGTTCTTAGATTTGGTATTGGAGCAGATCACTGTACTGGGCCTCTCTCCATTACAGCTGCAAAAGCTGTACTGCCGTTTTGCATTGTGATTTAAAGGTTTCCTAATCCATATACACACCATCTAATTAAATGTTTCCAGGGGTTACCTTGGGAGCCTTCAGTGCTACGGTTTGAAACTAAAACTAAAGACCGCATTAAATTCTTTCCCCCTGAGAGGAGACACAGGAGGGGGAAGAACATTTGCATCCCTGCTACTCCAGATTATTTGAAAGCGTTGGTATGACTGGGATTACTGACTTTGTTATTTCTGTCATCTAACATGAGAAGACGGAAATATGAAAGGAAACAATCCATGAGTTTAAATCTAGAGCTCACCTTATTTCGTAACTTCTAAGAAGCCTCTTTAGAGCCTAACCAGTTATTTTAAGAAGCTACCAGTTCATTAGCAGCAGCTGAAAACCAGAACCTCCTGTTGATGTAAATCAGTCTGTGGCTGCACAGGCTCCACAACCAGAACTGCAGATGCTGAGGTCTTAATTAAAGGAAATGTGAAGTAGTGAAGCATGTGGGCAGTAGCACATACAGTAGTGAAGTCTGAAGCCCAGTGAATGTTAAACTCATGAGTAGATACTTTCTCTTCAGCGCCGTTCACACATTCAGCCTTGACAACCAAGCCACAGATTTTTAGGAGAAACACCTCTTCCTGTGACAGGAAGTGAATTTCAGATATGAGGGGCTTGCTTTTTTTTTTTCCCTCTCTCGAAATCTGCTGTGCTGCCAGTGACTAAGGATAGCCAAGATTTTGGTTAATGGTTAACAGAGTAGTATAACCACACAGACTCTGACTTCCTTCTGCTGGGGCCAGGACCAAAAGCTGCTTTGCTTGCTGGGGAACAGGCAAGCGTGGAAAGCAGAGCAGTTCACACCGTGAAGGGCTGGAGAACAGAGGCTTCAACCTGTGGAGAAAGGAGAAGGAAAATCCAAAAAGAGAAAGAGGTGTTTGCCATAAAGAAAGGTAAGAGCTGGAACACTTTCCTGTTCGACTGACTGACTCAGAGGCTGTTGCTCACAAACCAACAAGCCCCACAGGTGTGGCTGGTTGAGACACACTCGTTATACCTGACTGCTCGGACATGTGTGGCTCGGGGAGAGGGGCAAAGTGAGGGAGGATCTGTTTGCTGTGAACTTGAAAGTTGGAGAGGGCAGGAGAGCACCTCCTCCACTGTGGGACTGCTCATGGCAGGAGAGACATCCACTTCAGACTGTTCTCATCTCATTGACCACAGCCACGTCCCGGAGTTTGAGATGGCTCTGTGGATTAAGATCACCTTGGCCTTAATCTATATCTGCATCTTTGTTGCGGGCCTCTTGGGCAACAGCATCACCATCAAGGTCACCAGGATCTTGCAGAGGAAAGGCTACCTGCAGAAGGAGGTCACCGACCACATGGTGAGCCTGGCTTGCTCTGACCTACTGGTCATCCTGCTGGGCATGCCCGTGGAATTCTACAGTGCCGTCTGGAGCCCCTTTTCTACCCCCAACGGCAACATTGCCTGCAAGCTCTACTACTTCCTCTTCGAAGCCTGCAGCTATGCCACCGTGCTGCACGTGGCCACGCTCAGCTTTGAGAGGTACGTGGCCATCTGCCACCCCTTCAAGTTCAAGGCTGTGTCTGGACCCCGCACGGTGAAGCTGCTCATCGCCTTTGTCTGGGGCACATCTGTCATAGTGGCTCTGCCCCTGCTCTTTGTCATGGGCACGGAATATCCCCTGGAGGTCATTGAGGGCTACCAAAGAATGAGCTCCTGTGTGAAACCGACTCCCAGGCACTACATTCCTGAGCTGAAGCACAACATGACCATCTGCACCAGCCTCTCCTCCAAGTGGTCTCTGTTTCAAGCCAGCATCTTCAGTGCCTTTGCTGTGTACATCATCGTGCTGGGATCCGTCACCTTCATGTGCCACAGCATGATGAAAGCCCTGATGCTCCACAAGGAAGGGACTGTGGCAGTGAAGGGTGGACAAAGGCACCAGGAGCAGTACCTAAGGAAAAGTGAAAGTTCAGAGGGCAGGAGCTCCAGGAAACAGATCATTTTATTCCTAGGTAAGAACTGTGTCCTACTCTGTCTCTCCTCCCTCCCCTACTCCCTTTTGACTTGGGAAGAAAGCCCAGAAACCCCAGTTTTTATCTCACCAAGCTCTCCCAAAGGGGGAACATGATTTGAAAGTGGTACAAAATGAGGGATAATACTTTTGGTTGCGATGATACATTTTAAGAAGCCTGATGTGTCTGTATGTTTTTGGCTCTTTTTGTCATTAGAACGGGTGGGAGAGAAGAAGGAAAAATCCATTTAATGTCTGCTATTTCTGTTTGATTTTTTTACATGCCTACATGCAGCAATATGGGTGACACGCTGTTGCAGCTCGACCTTTGGGGTAGCAATAGGCAACAGTTGCCTGGATATAAAGTAGGTCTACTTGGATGTTTTCCCACTAAATTAGAAATACGAGTGTATTTAGTAAGGCTTCTGATGGGAAAGAAGACTGTCTCGCAAGATCTGAAGCTTGTCTCTCTCTGAAGGCATTTCCCTGTTAATTCAGGATGCTCCTTGGAGAGTTCTTACTTAGCCTCAGCAGTTGTGCCTGTGTTGCATCTGAGCATTAAGGAAGCCGGACTGGAGAGTTGATTTGGTCTCACAAATTATGGTTGCTCTCTTTGTTTTTTTTTCCCTCTGGTTTTATTTGAAGGCCTGTGACCCTGAAATTATGTTTGATTCTGATCTCTCTCGCCACATTCGTCAGACAAAATACTAATCAAGCTGTCATTTCACCAGCTTGGAATCTTTCCAGGCAGTGATCCATGCAGTCTCCATGTTTGTTGATAATCTTATAGGCACCCTTAATCATGCCCTGGCTGCATTACTGTTAGTTCCTGTTTTGTTGGGTTGCTTATTATCATGCTGGATATAATAAATGAACCATCTAGAGTAGGAATGCACGGTAGACCCAGTATTTCTGTCTTGCTTTTTGGTGCTCTGACTGATACAGCAGAGAGGGCCTTGAAATTCGTGAGTCTGTCCACTTCTACAACTTTAAGTAGATTAGATTTTGTATTACTTTTTTCCTCCTTTTAATTTTTTTTTCCTGAGGATTCTCTGCTTCCTCATCTAGTCCTGCTTTTGCCATGGTCTGTGGCAGGCCATGAAGCTGCCATGAAATGAAGAAGCCATCTCCTCTCACAAGATGTTGAGGTGCCCCATATGTAGTTTATTAAAAGGGCTCTCTGTCCCTCACTCCAGTGCTAGTATGGATTTCTGGGGTAGAGGCACAGCAGCGGAGCTAAATACATCTGATGCACCAAGCAGAAAAAGAGATCTGCTCTTGAAGTGCTGCTTGGGGGATCCTTGGAGATACGTGTGGATCTCCCTCCCACTGTAAATTACCACAGCTACGTTAAAGTCCAGTCTAAGCTCCAAACCCTTGCTAGGTTGAGAAGGGAAGGTAAATTTCCATGGCTTTTCCTCCCCTTCTTGATTATTCTTCCTGGTGCTCTAGCATGGAACAGGCAGATGCAGTGTTGCTTGCAAAATAAATGAAAGCAACTGGTTTGCCCTTTATGATAAGGGAATTTGCCACCCAGTGTATCTGACACGTCCTCTCTGGAGACAGGAGATACTTGTGTGAATTCCCCAAAATTATTTCAGTGGCAAGACGCTTAATACAAGTCTTGCTAATTTACTTGGCTTGGGGAATAAATTAATAAACTGAGGAAGAAAAAACTCCAGCTTTTCTGCTGAGCATTTCTGAGAACAATGCAAAGCAATTTAATTTGGAGAGTTCATAAGAGTGATGCTTTAGGGTAGTTTTAACCCAGAAGAAATGAACATATAAATTGTTTACAAATCGCTGAATTTAAATATTGTGATTTAGAAGTCCTCTTTGTTTTTCATTTAACAGATGGGTCAAATTAAAACCAATACTTGCACATTCACAGCATATTTCACTTTTAATGTGAAATGTAAATGACAGTATATAGCATCATGTCTTTGTACATCTAACAGCAATAAAAACAATTTAGCATTTTCTTCTGGTTGTTAAAAGTGATAAGTTCTATAAAACAGAGATTAAAATCATAAATCTGACCATGAGAAAAAGCTAAGTAGAGGATGACACAGGGAGGAACTAATGCTTTTTTAGTGTCACGTTATTGCGTGGCACTCGAGAACATTCATGGAAATTAATTGTAAATGTTGAAAGTGAAAGATTACTTGCCATAGGTGGTATTGATGCTTGCAGGAGGGGCTCTGTATGGGCTGACAACACTGCAGAAATTGGGGAGCTGTAATAGGTCTGAAACCACTTGGCTGATGGCTCTTTCGTGAAATGCAAGCTTTTAACAGTGTTTAAAACCTCTTAATATGCTTGATCAATTTAGTCTTTGTGGCTACTTGATTTTATTTTTCTCCTATGGCCATGAAGGCAGTGACCACCTAAATGGTCACGAGGTGCCACTGGGGACCTCTTGCTGCTCCAACACCTGAGCTGAGCCCCTGCACTGTAGCAGAGAGCTCTCAAGAAAGGGTGAGTTTGGACAACATATATCTTATTATTATAAATATTATAAGTGGGTTGTAGCAAACACAGAAATGGAATATAAAGGAAGGATGCTGTAAAAGAGAGCTCCAACTAGTGTAATAATTATGAATATTACAAAAAGAATGCTTCCATAGCTGAAAGTAAGTTAAAAATCTTTAGGAAGTGCTAACACTGGGAAAGGGGAGCAGTACGGGACGAGCCTTCACACAGCTGCTGGAGGGAGAGCAGTGCCTGCCCAGCAGCCATGGCTACACCCTTCTGTATCTGGGCATTGTACAGAACCACATTCGTGCAAAAACTGCGGTCTGGTTTGTCATGGCACTGCACCTGACTCACCTGAACTCGCACTCCACAACAAGGTGAGTTCTGACCATCCCAGCTGAGAAAGGTGTCGCTTCTAAACCTTCTGTGATGTTTCCCTTGGCAGCTTCAGTTTGAGCTTCTGCTAAAAGCCTTGATCATTTTGCATAAAGCAGCCTCGAGCCTATCACTGCAAAGACGTTGAAATAAGAGTCCATTGGTGCTGCTACATCCTGTTTCTTTGTATTATACACTTCCAGTTTGCCCTTTGGAGCAACACTCCTGTTCCCACAGCTCCACTGAGTGGGGCTGCTGGGCAAGGTGGATGCTTTGCCAGTTGACATCTGGGCAGCATTTTTCTGTCTCCTCTCCATAATGAAACATCTGTCCTTCCTGAGATCTTCCACCCAGAAAAGAGAAATATCAAAGTGATCTGGCTGCTATGGAAGTGTTGGTGGAGGTGCATTAAAGCAGTGCTGTAGCTGCAGCAGCCAGCAGGAGCCAGAGCTGATGCTGGACCTGCCTAACTGGGGGCCCTGTTGGCACCAGCCTGGCACCATCAGCTTCCCCAGGACAAGTGAGACAGGAAATTCCCACTGCTCTCTCTTTCCCGCCTCTAAAGAACTGCAACTTTTTCTCTTTGGGAAGATCTAATGTAGGACGAATTTTGCCTGGACAGCAGATAGCCTGCAGCTCCTTTAATAAGCAGGCAAGGGAATTTGTTGCAACCTATGGCAGTGCCTTCATCTGAGAAAGGCAGTGTAGTGATGGTTTTTAATTTTTTTTTTAATGTGGTCTAACACTTAAGTGTGTCAAATACACTAAGTGTCAACCTGAAGGCAGCGGCAGTGGTGGTTTCCTGCGATGTGGTATGGCACAGATAGCTTCAGGTCTGGTCTGCTTTACAGGGCAAGAGTAGCCAGAGGCTTTACTGAGACTCTGGTGAGTGCCATGGAATGAAAGAGAGTCCCTGTCTCTAAGTGGGGAAAAAAAAAAAAAAGGAAAATGTGCAAAAGGGAAGGGCTGGAAAAGCAAGGCAGGAGAAAGTCAGACCTGACCAAGGCCATGCCACTTCTTGGGTGGCTGTGGTTAAAACAATGTCAGGCTATTCTATAACAGCACCAAAGCCTCTGTAAACACCATGAACAGCTGTACCAAGCCATAAGTGAATCTTGATAAAACCTGGACTCAGAACTTAAAAGGATCTCTTAGAACTTAAGATGGAGAACCATTTTCTTACCATACACTGCTGCTGGCAGTTTAATGCTCTGCTCAGAATAAAGGTATTGTGTATAGGAATAGCCTTTCCAAAGATCACTAAAGAAGTGTATTTTGTAAGGCACTTGGCAAATTTCAGGAGGCAAATTACTTCAGAGTACTTCAAGTAGTTGTGAAAAATACATGGTTGTCATCTAGCTATGACTCAAGCACAGTGTAACTTGACAATGGTAGGACTTCTGTTACAGGAAAATTAGATGCTTCTTCATAGACTGGAATGTGGCTGGGTTTTTCCTTTACCGAAAAAGGTAAAGGTTAGGGATAGAAAAAAAAATGGAAAGAATAACCTAATTTATGAGATTCCAGAACACAGCTCCAGCCCGTGTTCTTCAAACTCCCCTTTGTCAACTCCTCTTGGTTCATTTCTTTAATCATTCCATCAAGCTGCCTTTCTTCAGGCACTTTGTTGCAGACGTGTCTGAAGATGAGTACACTGGATATGATTTTAATCTCTGTGTTTTGTATAGTGTTTCCATCCACATGTTTTCCTGAGCAGAGCTTTGAATCACACAAGACAAGCAGGAGACTCAGTGCACTGAAATGGGTGGCAGGGGCTGAGCAGGGAACATGAAACACGTAGACCAACAGACCAGGGCCTGGCCACTCAGCTGTATGGGTTTCCACCCTCTGTAACTAGTAAGTTTTTTCTTTTATTCCTGCTTCTTGGAAAAGTGATAAAAGCAAATTATTTTCCTGCTGGTGTTCAGTAAAATTTGCCTTCCTCTTCTCTGCAAAAGCATTAACCTTGTGTCAACGGCAAAACCAATCAGTGCTGTTGAATGCTGGTAGCACAAAACTGAAGCTCAGCTATTCAACAGGTGACAATGGGAAGGTGACAATGGGAGGGATGATGGCTTCTCAGGGCAATTGTGTACAAATAATCTCCTCTGAAGAGTGAGGGAACTTCTGTCAGTTAAAAAAAAAAACCACACAGTGAAATAGGCTCAAGGCAAACTTCCAGAATCCAGACAACTGTATGTTCAGGTTTCCCACACAGCAATTTAAAAAGGAACATAGGGAGAGCCCAGCATAATTTTCCTCCCTATTGTATAGAAAGCAATTTATCTACTCCTGCTTTTAACTGGACTCATGTAATAGAAGATTGTGCTTTCGGCATAAGTAGACAGTCTTCCCTTCCTCCTACACCGAGGGATGGCAAAACAACACCAAGAGAAATGGAATCGAAGAATAGGGACTAATTGAGGCCAGCACCCCCAAGGTATTTAAGACTTTTGTAGTTTTAATGGGAAAATCAATGTGTGATTACACTTTGCATTAGAGTACTTAAAAATTGCTTCAGCATGAAAAGTCTGCAGCTTTGAAAACAACCTCACCCAGCAAATACTGTAGTCAGAGGACCAGATTCACCACTAATGTAATCCACATAATTCCCCGTATACGATACCTCGGCAGATACGGTCTCTGGGGACACCTGGGTACTGCTTTTGCATGAGAAGCCCATGAGGACAATGAGTGCTTTACCGGTGCTTTTTTAAAGTTGTGGCCACGCTTCTGTCTTTCAGCTGGTGCCTACGAGGAAGCTGGGATTTCACCTGGTCTGTAGGGACCTATAGGTCTTGTTTCTTTATGCTTCAGCATCTGTGCTGCCCAGAGAGTAAGTGCACAGCTAAGATTCCTGAAGTACTTCTGCCCTACACCTGCAGCTGCCCAAAGTCGTTAAGCCTCATTAAGGACCATTACCCATGTTGGCCTTAAACTTAATAATATTAATCTCCCTCTCTTTCTCTCTTACAAGCTGTAGATAATAAACCTAGTGGCCCTTGGTTCTTCTGGCACTCCTAGGTAAGTGCTAAGAAGAGAAATTAGGGAAGTGCAGGCAACATCCCTCACTGTGGCAATGTGAGCCAAGAAACAGGCAGGGAACTGCTGCCTTTGGGAGCTGAGGACTGGCTGTGTCATCTCAGCTTCTGAAGAATACACTGTATCATGGCAACCCTCCCCAGGACATGTTTTCTTACAAGTAGAAGCCTTGGAAACCGTCTTTTTCTTCAGAGTGGGTAAGAAAGCAGGAAGATTTATTTCTTTCAAAGTGGAGAAACACAGATGTTGCTACAGGTATGAAGTGGATTGAGGGAGACAGCCTTCAGACAAACACAGCAGCCCTGCATTAGGGAACCCTGTCCCAACAATTTTGGTCTACTGCCCTCATTCTTTGGTCAAGAGACTATTGTCTTAAGCACTAATTTTCCAGTTTCTCTCTGTTTTCTTGCTATCTTTTCTGAGCAAAATGCCGTCTCAAATGTAGATTGCTCTTGCAACTCCTTAGTTTCTGTAGGTAGGAGTCATTTGTGGGAAGTTCACAGATGATATATTGGAATCTTCACCTGTGAAAGTTAAATGCATTATCTAATCCTCTGGTTTTTCATATTCAAATTATACCACATTTCCTGTAATTAAATCTTTTGTTTTCCTATCTGATGTTGGGGCCATTATCTTTTAACAATGATTGCAAGCCTGTGAATTTTAATGGGGAAGAACTTTAATATCTGTGCATTTGTTAGTGAAGCTTTCAATTTTGTTTTTTATTATCTTAATTAATGACACCGAGGGGTTGAGTGCACCCTCAGCACATCTACAGATGACGCCAAGCTGAGTGGTGTGGCTGACACACCTGAAGGACAGGATGCCCTCCAAAGGGACTTGGACAATGTCCAAGGCCAGGTTAAACAGAGCTTGGAGCAACCTAGTCTGGTGGCAGGTGTCCCTGTCCATGGCAGGGGGTTGGAGGAAGATGAGCTTTACAGTCCCTTCCAACCCAAACCACTCTATGATTCTGTGATTATCCTGCATAACTTCTTGGTTTACTGGAGACAATGTTTGTGTAAGAAACTGAGAACTGACCAACATCTTAAAGACTGTTTTCTTCCCTTCCATTGTTGCAGGTGAGTTCCTAAACCACTGAAGATAAACAGTTAAGATTTTAAATTTTGTTTAGCACAATGTGCTGTAGCCTTTTTTCAGCCTTTTTTGAGGGTATCATAAGCACGTTTATGCTGCTTAGGTGAGAAAGCAGTTATCCTTCTGATCTCTGCTATGCATGGATGAGTAATATCAAGGTCAGAATATTATGGATTAAATGAGTCTGCCAAGAACCTTTTAATCTTATGAATTGTGACTTACAAGGAAAGGTGTAACTGCGAAAGAGGTCTGGTACTGTGATGAGCTAACTTTTCCAAGTTTCCTCTTAAGCTGTCTGTAAGCTTCTCATTGTTGCATTAATTCCCTCTTAAAAGCACCCAGCATTTTTGTTCTTACGAATTTTTAGAATAAGGAATTTAAGTTGAAATGCAGGTCTGAAGTTAGAGTTGGGGATCCGTCAGGAGGTGTATGTTGTTACAGAAACATGCAGGGAGAGTTCTGTGAGCACTCACAAAGCACTTGACAACAACCTGCAAACAGGTGCATGCGTGTAACAGTTACCAGGAAACTAAACTTTAATCATCAGCGTAAAGAAAACAGGCATGCTTTAGAGAAGATAACGTTTCTTAGCCATCCATCCTTGTCCTCAGTGTAAATGGCTTTCTTTGCCCATGTTTGGTTAGGTAGCATCTGCACAGACGTTCAAGAAGATGTTCTGCTCCAGTCTCTAGCTGAACCTTGCAGAAGAGCTCAGCCCCTTTCAGAGGGCAGTGTAAATATTTTGGCCCTGTTCATGCAGCATTTCTGCAAATCCACCTTGATTTGCTCCTCCATGCATTATTGCCAGCTTGCTTTTTGTTCAGGGTAATGATTGTCTTACACAGCTAAATGAGCAGCCACCTCAAGCCCAGACATTTATTTTTATGGTATGTCTGGCACGGTGCTGCTGAAGGTGATTTGATTTGAAGAAATATTAGAAGACTCTCTTGCTTGCTCCTTCATAACCAAATCCCTGGAGTTCAATATATACATATGCCTTCCATTAGATTGCTGTAACTGCAATTGTTATAGTCCTTTTACCATAAGGCACGAAATTTAAATTGTGAAACTTGCTGTTGTGGAGGCCAGATGTAAAAATGAGCTCCTAAAGAGGTTAAATGCAACCTTGAAGGATAGTGCTGTCAAGAACAAGATATAATCTCCACTCTAGAAGGTCCTGATATTGCTGGGTGCCAAGACCTCGGTGTGAATAGAACAGGAAAATCCCTCTGTGCTTGTTTCTTTCCCTGCAGATGTCTATGTGGGATCATCAGAGACAGAAATTAATGGGCAGGTGGGTCCTAGGTCTGTCCTACTATGTCTGCTTTTAATATGCAACTTTCTGTATATGCCAAAGCAGGCAAGTAATTGATCTGCCTTCAGCCAGGAACAGGAACATGGTATTTTTAAGATGGTAGAACAAACATTTTGAGTAGACAAGA
Source organism: Callaeas wilsoni (assembly GCA_013398955.1). Taxonomy (NCBI): domain Eukaryota; kingdom Metazoa; phylum Chordata; class Aves; order Passeriformes; family Callaeidae; genus Callaeas; species Callaeas wilsoni. The sequence continues at coordinate 81,712 of VWPU01001546.1, read as the reverse complement.
AAAAAAAAAAAAAGAGATTGAAATGCTCTCCCTCAAATTTTGGTTATTTTCCCCTAGAACCCCAAAACAAACTTTTCAAGAAAAAAAAAGTGTTCATTTCTGGGTGTGTTACTTACCTCTGTTGTGTGTGTGCCAAAATGTGTCTCGTTGGCCAAGTTCTAGTACTTGCTGATTTTTTAATTCCTGTGCCTCACATTGTCTCTCTCTCCAATAAAGACAACTTTTGAGCTCCCTGAGTCTGAAAATAAAGCGGACATTTGTCCCGTAAAGACACTGAGAATGAAGGTACTCACAAGCTGAATCTCTTAGTAACACTTAAGGATATCTATAGAAGAGAGTTCTTGAATTTGCTAAGACTGAACCAAAAGTCAGAATGAAACTTTTAAGGTAACTAAAGATTGCAGTACATCAGCAACAGAGTACACAGATATTCCAACAATCTTTCTTGTGAACAAAACTTTTAACATGTCAGGTTTTAACCATTAGATAAGAACCAGCGTTGTGTGGTGAAGGTCAAACAGAAGTCTAAAGCAAGCACGCTGGTGCTTGCCCTTGTCCTTCAGACAGTGAAATTGCTAAAAGCCTTCTGACTTGCTGTCACAGGTTTACTCAACAGACCTTTCTGATTGCTTGAAAGAAATGCTTGTCTAAAATGGGTGAAATGGGTTGTGTCACAGGTGTTCAAAAGATGGCATTTAAGGGATTGTTTTGTCTTGAAAGCCAAAATACCCAAGCCCTAGTGCTAGTAATGATGACATCAACTTCTGCCAAAATGTGTAGAAGCATGTATTGACATTTTCAGTACTGGCATCTACTTTTGAAATCTTGGATGATGATTCTGGAGGGGTAACTTAGCTACTGAAGTTTAATGGTTTAGAATATATTTGTTTTTAAACTTGAACTTTTGAAAAAAATGCAATGTGTAACTACCCATTATTGAGGCTGGAGGAAAAAAGCTACTAGGGTGGCTGGAGACTGGGGAGACAGATCTTTAATAGAAGCTAAAATGAGATTGCATTGTTTAACGCAGCAAACAGAAGAATACAGCTGGCTTTGAGTTATGCGTACGTACAGTGGGGCAGTGAGTGCCAAGGAAAGAGGAAGATCTGGTTTGTACCCTGGTTTGAAAACCTTGCAAAAACAGATTCAGAAACAGCTGTATGCAGAGTGACTCTGGGCACAGTCTGATCTCATTGTGCAGTTAAGCCTGGCACTATTGCAGTGCGTGTTCAGACACTGCCCAAGGAGCCCAGCCTGTTTAAGTCAGGTTGTGTCAAGCAGTTTGCAATTGCCTGCGGTTGCAGAGCAAGAATGTTCCCTGCAGCCTGCACACATCTTTCTCTTCAGCTTAGAGAACCGAGTCTGAAAGCTGTAGTACCCTTGATTAAGTCCAAATTTAAAGAGCTTTAAATCCATACTGAGTATAGATTTGCTGTTTTAAAAACCGACCAAAGAACAGCAACAGAAGAACAAAATGAGACAGTTCTTCTGAAGCTGCTGCCTGCTGGTCTGGTGGGCACAAAGGGCCATCACCCTCAGCTGAAGCAGTGCGTGTGCATGTGGAGGTTTGTGACTGTATCCCTCTTCTTGCCTTCAGTGCTTCTCTTGTGCCCTTTCTTAGAAAAAATTCCCCACCTGGTGTACTTGGAGGCAGCCTTGGGAGTTCATTGTTAAAAGTTAATGTCTGGAGACAGAAGCTTTCCATTGGCTTGATTCCCTTCCCTTTTCCTACCTCCTGCTCATATACACATCTACTGAATTCTAAAAAGCTTTTTGATAGCGACTTGGAATTCAGACATCCCCTTTCTATTTGCCTTCTGGTCCAAGCCAAAATTTAAATGCATTCTTTTCTATTACTAAGAACATATTGACAATTTAGGAAACATTGTCCTACAGTGCAAACACTCTGATATTACAAAATATTGCCATGTTCTCTGCATTGATCTAAATGAGAGCATTGGCACAAGAACTAATAGGTCTGTAGGGGCCATGAATGAGTACAGACAGAAATGAGAAAATTTCTAATCATGAGAAGGACATGTTCAGGGACAGTTTTCCAAGCGGAGAGTGGGACCAAACTCGTTCAGTTTCTGCGGTACAGAATGTGATCATTTCTGCAAGTCTGTGGTGTAGTTGCCTGTGCTGGGAGTAGAGACATGTCTCTCATCATAAAGCCAAGGGCTCGGCTGGGTTGGAAGGAAAAGGTCGTGTTTATTGCTCCTTGGTGTGGCCTGTGTGACTCCATATCCTCCTTTGGGAGACTGCTGAACTTGCGAGGAAGGTGCAGCAAGCCTCAGCAAGCTGAACATTTTCAGATACCTTTCAAATATCTTCTGTCACAAGGAAATTTTGAGCAAGCTGGCCTGGGACCACACAAGTGCCCCTTGGTGCACATCCAGATCCCTGCCTGTGGGTGGAGGATCCATTTCCTCCGTGTTTTGGTCTCCGAATCAAGGGTAAGAGATCCCTGTGCTGGTCCTCCTCTTGCCGCCCAGATCCTCTGTGCCAGCCTGCCCTGGTGCCCTCCTCCAAGCCCACGTGGCTGTCAGCCTCCCTGTGCCTGATGTCTACCTTCAAAACCCTGCCTCTAAGCCCCTATCTCCAAGAGAGAATTGCTTTAACCTTATCAAATGGAGGTGAAATTTAAAATGACTTAATGTTTATTTGCTGACAGGCAGGAATATCCTCTAAATTGACTGTCACAGCTGGAACACAATCCTGTAGGACCAACTTAAAACCTCTCGCTGGCCTTCAATGAAACAATGTTAAGTCTGGGAAGCGGGGATATAATTTTGGCCCCCCTGGATATATATGGATAGCATTCTCATTTAGAAGTTTTACACAATGAAGCTATATTTGATATTTGCATAATTCAAATAGATGAAATCCTCAAACAGGCACAGAGGACTTGATTTCATTAACTTGGGATGCAGCCACCCCCATCTTTCATGCAAATAGAAAATACCTTTCCTGTAAGTATGCTTTACAGATTCATTCCTTTCTCTAATCAAGTGGTGAAATCCTACCCCTGGGAAGCAGAATTGACTTCTCTTCCTTTCGGACGCGATATCGTAGACCTTATTTGGGTTAAGTTCTGCCATGTAATGTAAGGTTAACCCTTTCTGTGTGCTGCCAATCAGCTACACGTGTTCCTGTTTGCTGCTCCAACATGCTGAAAATGCACGTGGTGCAGTTGTCCTGCAGATGTAGCCATCAGCTCAGGGAAGCTCTGCCTCTTGTCAGCAAGGATCTATTTCCACTGAATCCCTGACCTTGAGAACTCGTTTTTAAATTTCCTCCTGGGCCTTGAATGCTGTAATTGATTACAGTTGTTTTGGTTTTAGTCTTTAACAATCAAGGTGAAAAATTGCTCGTGAATTTGTTAAGATGTCAGGAGGAAGGCAGCTTGCCCACACTGCATGGACAGTGTCAAGGAGCCACAGTGGGCTCCTGCAAGCCTTCCATGAAACACTGATGGTTCTGCTTGGGAGTGGAAATCAGACAGGAATGCTCTGCTCTTTAAGCTCCACTTGTGTCAGGGACCTCTTGGGGGTATGAGACAGCTCCACTGCATTAATTCAATTTAACAGGCATCAGTGAAAAATTAAAGGTATTTGATGTTGGTCCAAGTAGTCTTAGGGAATAGTCCTTGTCATTATGTAGTCTGAGCCCTAGCTGGGACTCCTGTCCATGGCAGTGCTTAGGTGAATCTCTCTCTCTCCTTACTGTTGAATTGCCTGAATATCTTTGTATGCTATTTTCTGCTTCACCTTCTTGGTAATAAAGCTCTGCATTTATTTTCTGTCTTTCAGATATATCACTTTTCACTTGAATTGTCTTATATTACTTGAAACTGATAGCCTGACCCCTTGGCCACTGTCCTTCATCAAAAGCAGGATGCTCTGCTACATTCTAATGAAGGACTGCCTTAAAAATAACAAAAAAAAACCCCAAAAAACAAACCAAATGAAACCAAACCAACCAACCAAAGCAAAATACCCCCCACTCCCCAAACTGAGAACCAGAAAGACAGGAGGAAAATACGTATTTTTCTTTGATATCTGGGATGCTTAGTTTTCTCATTCTCTTTGCCTTAGAACACAAAGCAGTCATCAGGAAGGGGTTTTTTTCTCACTCTGAAAGTGAATTTATGGTGTGCTCCTTGCCTCTCCTGCCCACTAGCCTGCCCTGCAGAAGAAAGCAGTAGGTCAGCTGCACTGAATGGCTCAAGAGAAGCCAAGATGACCTGGGTTTTCCTCTTGTACTGAAGGAATATTTTACTCTCCGATTGGCACTGATTAGTAAAGTGTCCCTTAAGTGTATACATGTTGTGGTACTTGACCTTGGCATGCAAGGCCCAGTACCTGGAGTCAGCTCAAAGGAAGCAGCCAGCTGACAGATACACCAGCTCTGCTTCCCTCAGGGTTCATGTGACCACAAAACGTGGCTTTTTGACACCAGGCAATGCTGAAATGGTCTGTGCCTATAGACACCCACAGACATGGGTACATAAACATATTTACATGGGAGTCCTGGCTAACCAGGAGTAGCCATTCTCACCAATCCATGTGCCACGTCTCAGGGCACGTTGCTCTCACTGAGCAGCAGGGTGGGTTTTTGGCTTGTTTGGTTTAGTCTTTAAGCAGAATCAGGCACGTTTTGGAAAAAGACCTGCCCAGCAAAATCCCCAAGAGCCTGGAGAGTGGGGCAAATGCCATGCTTGTCAGTGTTCACTGGAGATCATCACACTGAATTCAGTAGGCCTAAAAGCATTTCAGACTTTGGGTGACAAAAATCGTTCTGACTGAACTTTACTGAACTCTCCTTTCAAGTCATTTCAGGTCAGGAATAATTGCCATTTTTACATCACGATTTTCAAATTCTTTATCCCTTGAAGCAGCACTGAGAAAGCCAAGTGTCCCTAGGGTTCAGACTTTCTTTATTTAATTTTCCTACTATTTTAATGTATCAATGGTTCTGATCATTTTTGCTCAATGTGGTTTTGAGGAGAAAATTCCGAGGCATGAAAAAATCTGTTTAAAGTGAAACATCATGCTTTTGATTCAAGGACTGATGTTCTATGAGAGGAATAGAAACAAAAGTCTCATGATAACCCCTCTCCTTTCCTAAAATAGAAAACCTGCCTAGTTAATGAATAGAAATGAATGTACATTCACTTCCTTTTTTTTGAGGTTACTAAAGCTGATTAGCATTAGAGTACCAGAATTTATTTAAAGCAGTTGAGTAATTATTCTGCTTTCTATTCTATGAACATGTAACTTATTTATTACTAAAAATTTGGGGCTTTTAAAAAGTATATCCTTGAAATAACATTGGTGACATATCTTTGTCATCATCTGAGTTTTAAAATAAGTATTTTACAAAAAGTAATTCTGGTATACAGGCAAAGAAGAAAAATTGGTCAATGTTATAGATAGTCAATAAACTGTGATGCATCGTCTTACAGGAAAGGACCTAAAATCCTTAGGCACGAAATAATGTATTGACAATTTGTGTTTACACAAGTAGAATTCAATATTCAGCATAATTAAATTAGAAATTGATAGCTTGAGCAAAACGAAAGAGTTTTTCATATAAAATTTAACATGGGTGAAGCCACTTTGCTTTATTGTGACACCAGGTGGATCAGGGTGATTTGGCTGAGAGTTATTTTCCAGCAGATCCTCATAAAGTGACTTGTATGCGTTGGCCTTACCTGTTATGTTGGGCTAATGAGAATTTATTCTCCACTTGCCTGTAGAGGCTGTGTTGTTAGTAATGCCAAGCAGGTTAAGTTGCTCTCTCTAGATCCATCCTTGCAAAAATTGCGTCTTCTTTTCTCTCCAGCCACCTGTCCTCAGGGTGTGGAGAGACAGGCAGAAAAGTGAACTGACTCTGGCTGCAGTCGGAGGTCTCCAGGAGCTGTGAAGGTGTGGAGATTTTTCAGGCCCGTTCCTTGTTGTCCCTTCTTTAAACTTTAACAGGCTGGCTGTTGGACAGAAATACCTTTAACCCAGTTAAAAGTTATTCGCTAGGTTTACATAATTTAAGGTATAATTGGAGTCTTCTTTGGGCTGGAAGCACTTTAATTCCTCATGCTTGGTAGTCGTCCCTAAAGGCACGTAAAATTGTGTGTGGAGGAAAAGAAACAATGAGATTCTTAAACACAATATTATTATTTTAAAAGTAATAGCACCGTTTCAGATTAACTATCACTTCAGTATGAAAATTCTATTTCGGGATTAATGACTAAATCACAGCCACCCCTAGCCAAAACAAATGAAGCTGTTGATGTGAGCACCTAGCAGAGCAGAGTTTCAGTATTAGGTCTGCCTTCCCACAGGAACACACACACAGCTCTCATTAGTATTTGCAAGCTCTGTGTAGGTACCCAGGGAGGAACATACACCACTTAAAAGCTGGGGGAAAATAAAAAAGAATCTGCTCTGAAGCTTCCCTGCTAAAGCACTTGAACCTCATCTAAGGAGTATTATGGGACAGAAGAAAAATTCTGCAGCTGGTGAACTTTATGGCAAAGTTGCATTTCATCCTCAGACCAGTTGTAAAAAGACAAGGTAAAATAAATCTTCTACATTTTGCAGATGTGCAGATAATTCATGAATAAAATTTAAATCTGCAAGCAACTTATTATGCTGCAATAACAAGTTAAAAAAAACTCAAAGCACCTGTATGCTGCTCATTTAGAACCACCAGCTTCTGAGAGCAATGACATTGGGCAGCCTCTCCTGCCTTAGCAGAAGCACTGAGTTATATAAATGTGGGTACTTCATTGATGTAATTTCTAGTTTATTTATCACAGGGTAGTGTTTTGGAGCCCAGTCTGAGACCAGGGCCCCACTGTCTATGCACTGTACAGGCAAGAACAAATAATTTCTGTGTCAAAATGTACAAAATCTACATTGAACCAGAAAGAGTGGTGAGAAGGAAATTTGACATATAGAGTTGATCTCCTCTAACTTTCATTAACAGAGCAGTTAAATATTAAGTGCATGTGCCAAATATTTTGAAACTAGATAAGAAACGTTTATTTACAGGATAAAAGTGGCCCAGCTGCTTCTGAGAACCACAGACTGCATGTGTAGCAAGTTTTAGGCAGCTCAGTTTTGCAGTTCTTGAAAATGCACATGCAAGAATCTTCATTGTAAAAACAATTATATATCTTTGAAGAGCTCATGATTACCAGGAGCTCCAACATGAGTTGCATTTTTTAAGATGTTCATAGTGGGTTACTGGATGAAAATGAGCTGCAGTAAGCTGTCAAAGGCAGATGGATTTGAGCAGTAAGAAATGCTGCTAGTAGACATTCATTGTCAGCCACCTCTGATGCTGGTGTTGGAAGATGAAGAGGATTATTTGCACCAGCTTGTAGCTGCTCAGAGGAAAAATAACTTCTGTGTATTTGCAGATTAGACTAGACAAAGGCTTTGCTTCTCTGAAGAAAACTCCTTAATATAACATGCGCTGAGGCTCTGAAGTGCAGCCTGTTTGTATTTTTCCCTTGGCAGTGTTACAAAACCTCATCCTTCCCTGATCTGCATTTGAAGAGTCTTCATTTTTATCTCTTTTAGATATGGGACTTTTGTGCTTTAAGCACTTCCTCTCTTTCATTTGAGCATGGAGCCGTTGGGAAGGTTTTTTTTCCATCTTGAGCCTGAGCAATAGTCCAACTATTTGCTTTAGAGTGTCCCTGGTTTGTCATTGATGGGCAGTCGTATTTCCAAATGGACTGACTGCAGCTCTCTTGGATGAGTCTGTTTTGTCTGATTTGCGTCTTGGAGTAACACAGGGACAGCCTGCAGCTTTGTTTGCTCATAGAACTGCACGTTCAGACACACTGGTGCATTAAACTTTCTGCATTGAGGAGGCTAAAGATCCCACAGCACGTGGAGTGTAGGCCTTATGGAATCATAGAATTATAGAATATCCTGAGTTGGATAATTTCTAATATGCAGTTTCATGTGCAAAGCAATTGTTTGGAATGTGATGAAATTAAGAGAGTGAAGAAACTGCGCAGTTTCATTCAGGCACTCATCACTCCACAGGAACAGCCACTTCTGTGAGTGGTGTGTCACTTTAACGCTTGCTGCACAACCAAATATCTTGGACTTTTGAAAAGACCATCATCTGATGCTAATAGTGCAGGTTTTCTGAGCCTATGATATCAAGATGTGAAGAAAGTAAGCTGAAACTTCTCTCTCTCCTTTTCCCTTCTTTCTCTGTCTCCCACCAATATGCCAGTTCTAGGTCACTCAACAATGAACAAACGTGGGATTTCAAAATGGGATAAATGCATACAGCTTACTCATGGCGCTTGATTTGAGTCCAAAAATGAGTAATTAAACAGTTTTTGGAGACTGATCTTCCTTTTTGCCCTACCTGGAATCTCTTTCTCCCCAGCTGGTTGAACAGCAGCATGTGGGTATGTACCTGCAGATAATACAGGAGATTTCTTTGAAGCCTTCCCTGCCTTTAATTTCATAGTTTATTTGTGGAAAATGTGATTATATAGGCTGTGATTTGATAGAATCACGGAATGTTTTGGATTGTAATGGACCTTAAAGACAATCTCTTTTCAGCTGCCTGCTATGGGCAGACACAGCCAGCACTAGACCAGGTTACAAAGAAAATCCAAATCCTTTGATTTTCTGTGTGTTTCTCTGGAATCACTCCAAGAACTCCATGTTCTTCTGATGCTGGGGCCCCTGAGCTGGATGCAGTGCTCCAGGTGGGGTCTCATGGGAATGGAGTAGAGGGGCAGGATCACTTCCCTCGCCCTGTTGGTCATGTTCCTTTTGATGCAGCCCGGGATGTGGTTTGGGTTTTCTGGGCTGCAAGTGCACATTTTTGGGTCATTTTGAGCTTCTCATCAGCCAATTGACAACCAACTCAATTTGACAGAGGTTGTTTTCCCCTTGGATGCTCGTAAGACCAAAAGTGATTGTCAAGTGTCCACCACTTTATGCTTCAAAGACAACATCCTCTTTGTAGCTTATAAAACGCTACAAGCCAGGAATGTATTATGTGCATAAAATCTATGTCTCTCTCTTACATCCCAGCCATAATGGGGTTTTTTATGGCTCTCATGCTCTTCCTCCAGCAGGCAGGACAGTTGCCTGAAAAGAGCCCCAAGTCTTTGACCAGAGGTGTGCGCACAGTGTGACTGAAGAAGGGCTAATATTGTCAGCTCTCTTGTTTTGGAGCCCAGCCTAAGAGGAATTTTTAATTCTCTAGTTAGAGAAAGAGGTGCCAGCTTCATAAAGCTGTATTACTTCTAAAGGGTTACAGATGAAGACAATCTGAAACACAGTAAGGATTAATAACAGAAAGCACTGGACAAGGGAAGATTTTCTCTATGGGAAATTGCCCATCCACAGCATAGTAAAGATTTTATTCCTTTCATAAGTCAGGATTCTGGGTTCAGCTAAAGCTTTTACAACTTCAGATTTTTATCCTGCTGTCCAGCTCCCTCTGTTTCTTTTGGAGAACTAGTGAAGATTTTTCTTTTAAAAACACTTTTGCCATGCCTCAGCACCACGCACCAAAGTGTGTGCATATATTTTGCTTACAATATGGCCAGGCTTATTTATTATTTAACCTGCTTGCAATTAGGGTTCTAAAATGATAGCTACTTTTACCCCTTCACAGTTATGGAGCAAACAGCAATTTTCTCACTGCTCAGTAGTAGTAAACTCTTTTCCTGCTTCTTTACCCAAATCAAAAGTAAATAGGATTTAATTTCATTCCACCAGCCCCAACCTTAACTGTTTCTGTCCCAATGGCACCATCACTATGACTATATTTAACAAGTTTCATTCTTTATACCCTGTGAAATGAACATGTTTACTAGCTATAACTTTGCTAAATTTGTAGCCCTTACACTCAGGGACTCTGCCCTCAGGTTCTCTGTGCTTTTGCTATAGAAAAATTGGAAAAGAACTTCAAATGGTGTAGCTGGAAGAAGAAGTACGTTCCCAATATCTTTTTCTTTTCTCTTAAAAAGCAGCAGAAATTATTTCAGTGACACACAAAAAGATTTGTGTTGCAGAATAGCTGAAGAGCCGGTTTCCCTCCATTTGTATTCATGACAGCTTCCATACATTCAACTATCAAAACCTATTATGAAGAGCTGTATTGTAGTGTAGATAGATTTTTATGCTTGTCATAATACAGATCTATAGGTAAATTTGTCAATGATATGTTCACAGTCATATTGCTGTATTTCTTACAGAAAATATTCTTAATGATACCAAGCTATATATCCTTACCATGTAAGGCTGAGTTTGTTTGGTTGCTCGGTTTTAAGAAGACTGTTTTAAATTAACAGGGGTTTTTCAGTTTGGAGCAAATTTAGAAACACCGCATTTAAATCAAAAGTAATTTGCTGGGCTAGTTACTTTCTACATCCTGTTTTTTTTAATAAGGTATGCACGGTCCAACACACTTCTTTCTATGACTTCCAGTGCTAGATTTTCCTTCTTTACTTCTTTCCATTTATACGTGACTTTATACGTTAGCAGCTTATTCTGGAATGAATTTTAACAAGTTGATTTAAAACCAGCCCTCCTTGATTCCCATTTGAGCTCTAGGCTTGAGCTCAAGGGCTGTCCTTAAAACCCAAAAAAGAAAAAAAATCTCTGTGTGTTTTTGGTAGAAAAGCTCCTGATGAAAGGAGTAATTTCTTCCATTTCTTCAGTGTTTTAATTCTCATCCTGTCCTCCCTCCTGTGTTTCTCCATTCCCTGTTATTAGCTGAAGTGGGGCTGTGTGTGTAGTGACCAGGCAGGAAGGAAAAGGTTGAGGGGTAGGGAGGAGGAGATCACTCAATAATTTAAGAACAGATGATCAGGGGTTTTTTCCCTTGTCAAACGGGAGGTATTTATACCAACAATTTTATTGTTTAATTTTTTTGGTTACAAAGATTAAAATAGTTCATCACTTGGGAAAAGGAAGCCTCAAGTATGTCAAGAAGATTAAGCCAAAAGGTGTTTTCTCATCTGCAGAATCAACAGTTGAGATGTCCCCTGTTCCTCCCACCCCATAAATAGCAAACCCATCTAGGGCAGACAGAAGGAAGAACTGAGGGCACAGCCCAGTTTTAGGGCTTTCAGGGCTGTGTCACATCTGTGGTGACACATCTTAACTCCCACTAATACACAATAATGTCATTTCTCTGGTACCTGTGGGGTGCCAGAAATCATTGCTGTTTTATCCTTGAGCTCTGACTAATTTCCTTTCCAAACATAAAAATGACATCAACCATTGACTGAATGACAAACTTGGTGACGAAGAGGGAAAAGAAGTCCAAGTTGGAAGACGTCACCCCCTCATAAGGAAAAGTCTGTGAGAGGGCTGGGAGTGCTGGGGGTGCCCCAAGCCACACCAGGAAAACTCGGTGTGTGCAAGTGGGACAGCTCAGGCAGCACACGCAGCCACTGGGTGTTGACTTGTCCCGTGGGTGTTTGGGGAGCCACCCAGGAAGTGCCTCTGTGTGAGAGGTGAGACAAAGGACAAGTGCTGTTCCCACCACCTGCAGCCCTCTCAGGGTCACGAGCCGAGCAGAGTGACCTTTCACTGCAGTGACCTGTAAAACCTGCTTTCAGATTGACACCTCTTTGGCCACTTGACCCCAAGGCTGGGCTATGGCCACTGGATGCTGCCCGTACAGACAGAGGGAGGTACCTGGCCAGTGTGGCTTGGCAGAAGTGAGTTGGAGCTGCCCACAGCTCTCAGCCTGCTGCATGTAACATTTCTGTGAGATCTCTGCATCCATTTCTGGGTTCATTCACCCCTCCTGATCACTCTCTTTGCAGGCTCCATCATTGCTTCTGGTCTAGGCTGCAACTGCAGGCAAAAAAAAGCAAATTAGCTAATTTCTGAGACACAATCCATAGTTTCCCTGCTGAAGGTCTCATGCTCTGAAGACAAAGGTACTAATCTAATCAGAGGAGACTTTCTGATTCCATTTATCTCAGATTTTTCCATGTTTCTTTTCCCAAATTGCCCTGCAGGTTAAGCTACTACTCTATGTCCTCTGTTGTTCAGCTCCAAGTACAGCTCATACTATAGCAACAGCATTCAAGATGAACCCAAATTAGGTCTGTGTCTGCAAGGGAGACAAAATAAAAAGAGCTAACTAGTTTAATTACTCCCCATTCAGATGTAATTCAGTTGCATTGCACTGAGAAAAATAAACGCTGCTGGGATGTTATGAGACAATTAGTAAGATAATGGAAAATAGTTAATATCCCTCATGTCTGTGAAAGAATGCTCTCTCCTCTGCTTCAGAGTAGCCTTGAAAGTGTTTTCTGAATTGTATTTTCATACAAGAATATCTCCTCCCTTTGGAAATACTAACAAAATCCTGTAGCTGTATAAAATGGTTATTTACAGTTTGGAAATCACAGCGTTCAAAGAAATCACCTTGGTCCTGCGGCAGCTACAGGGTGCAGATGCAGGTGCTGTGAGGATACCCCTCCCCTGGGAATGAGGAGTAACTGCTGCACTTTTTCACCAGGCAGGTCTGATTGTGCCCTGTGTTTCCTTGCAGGCACTTCCAAATGAATCCTTGGCCAGAGCAGCCATTCAAAACATTTCACTCAAAATGTGTCACAAGTGTCTTCCTTTTTTGCATTCAACATTGAGGCTTTTTCCTCTTCCACTGCCACAGCAAAGTTAGAACAGCACGTTTGCCAGCGACTTGCCAGCTTATCTCCCCAGCACATCTTGCCAGCCATAAATGCATTTGCCCTTAGCTGTGGGGTCTGAGACTCAGGCTCTGATCCCATCTCTTCTGTGGCCTCCCTGAGTGACCTTCTTCAAGCTGTGCACCCTCCCTGTGCCTCAGACACTTCCATGCCATAGTGGTAATGATTTCTGACTCTTTATAAGTGTGTTTTATTTGCTACAGTAGAGTCAATTACCCTGGATAGTGCCACTGCGTGAATTACCAGCTGCCAGCACCCATGGGCACAGTAGGGTGAGCCCGAGCACTTGTGTGGGCATTAATGCAGATTTCCTCATTTCTCATGTTTTAAAGTCCTTCCCTCGGGGTTAGGAGTTTGGAGATTTTTTTAGTCAGTCTCTTAGATGTGGAATTCCTATTAAAAGTCAACTGCCCTGCGCAACTCGATCAAAAAAAATATCCCGTTTAATGTGAGATTAGTTTAGGCTTTTGTAGTTGGTTTCCTTGGGACTCTAATGGCAGCCTGAAAAAGAAAATCACCCCTGAGAATGTCTGAGTTTCACATAAATGTAATCCAATTACCCCAGTCTAGGCCATGCAGAACTATTTGGTCTGAGGTATACATCAATCTAGGAGAAGTACAATATACTGAGCTGAAAAGAAGGCAGATTGGGCATATTTCTTAATAGCATAACACAATGCAATTGCCAAAGGAAAGGCAGATGCTTCTGTCCCGCATTACGCAGAGCCTGGACTGAGCAATTTGGGGGGGAGGCGGGAGAGAGTGAAGTCCTTGCAGGAAGGGATTTTAGAGGTATCTTCCCTGGGGGCCCGTTTTGTAAAGGCATACCATCTGGTGCATTCAAAATGCAAAAAGATTTGTTCTTCAGAAGTCTGAGCCAGGGATGAAAGTCCATCCCTGCCAGGGATGGCTTAGCAGTATCCAGAGAGAAGGATGAGTTTTATCACAAACAACGAGAGTCTCCTTTTCCTCCGCCCTTAACCTCTAATTCAAACATCAAATAGACTGATCTGACTGTGGCTGCTGGTTTCTGTAGTGAAAGTTTTTGATGTCCTTGCTTACTGTGAACTGAGCAATGAACTGTTTCGTTACAATTTCTGCTTTGCTTCCGGGCCCCTTCATTTTACACAGAGGTCAGAAAGGGGTTAAACGCAAACGCTGCCATTATCCCAGGCAAAGCCTGAGCTGGTCCTCGGAGCTGCTGCTCCCTTGCATGCCTTCAGCCAGCCTGAGTCCTGTGCTGCAGAAGCTTGTGGCTGCCCTCAGCATCAGCCTTGGCGCTGGCACCACCTGAGCTGCAATGATCGAGTCTCCTTGCAGAATTCAGCAGTTTCTGCCCCGTGCCTCCCAGGATGGATTTCAAATTGCCTGTTAGAAGAACAGGTGGATGTTCCTCCAAGGTGCTTGCCTTGGAGGCAGTGCTGGTGCTGTTGATGGAAGCCCTCAGTGCATCACTGCCACAACTGCAGCTCTCTGCAGGAGGCACCTGCTGGCTCAGCCCTTCTCCAAGCACGAGTTATTCCGGGCTTACAGCGCCCTCAGTGCTCCCATTGGGTGGGCTCAGGCTGGGCACAAAGTGACCAACAGAATGTGCTGAATGAGTAGAAGTTAGGATTTCACAACAAAAGATGGTGTAATCACTGAATAAGAAGACATTACTGCTTCATGCCTGAATACTGGAAATTGAACACAGTCCACAGCTCCTGGGATAGCTCCTGGCTGCAGGCTGAGTTTCTCTTTGGAAGCTGGGAGCCATAAGACAGCAATCTCGAATACTGAGAAATTATGCTAATCTCTAGCTATTAGTGCCATGGATATTTTTGCCTGCATAAAAGCAACAAAACAACCGCCGTGGGCTGCATGTGCTGCAGCTCAGCGGAGCGCTCCTGTGGCTCCCAGGTCCCAGGGGTGCTGTGTGCACAGGGATGTGGTCCCCATGGACTGCTCACCCAGAGCTGGTGTTCTGGCAGCCCTGCGACGTGCTGTTCATGTCTGCAGAGTTTTGAACTTGTCTTTACTTTGTTAACTTTAACATGCAGCCAATCGATGTGCTGCTCGTGAGATCCAAGTGCTGTCAAACCTCTTTCAGATGTGGCTTTTTGTTCTAATCAGGTGTAAAAGAAAAACTAACTTTAATCAATTGCTTTATTTAAAAACATGGCTAATATTGGCTTTTCTCATACTAGGACAAAAATCCTGTCTGTCAACTAGAAGAAGCCTGTACAGCCTCATCTTCCACTTCTGCAGGCGAGAAACTCATAGAAAGCAACTTCTAATCTATTCCTTTTAATTTCTCCTGCTCTTCCTCCAGATTTGTGGATAGACTTTCTTGTGCCTTTGAAGCTTAATAGCTTTAACCTCATTCCAGTCCTCCTTCAATTTGGGCACCTAATGTGTAATATCACGGACCTCAGAAAGCAGTAACTCACTGGAAGGTTATTGGGCATTTTCCTGACGCCCTGTAGTTAATGAGTGCTTCAGCCTTGAAGAAGCAGGTGGAGTCCTAGCGGTGATGTTTTGCTTTGTGTTCCCTTTATTTCTTCCTTATTGATCTCTGAAACGCATTTGCTGCACTATTATTGAGTTCTAACAGCTCCTACATGAAATGTGCTTTTGTCACTGATTTTGTGATGTTTTCTTGGTTAAGAGCTTACCTGGGTATACCTACACTGTCTAACACTGGCCACAGCTTCTGCCTTGCCCGTCTTATTCCTGTCAGTGGAAAGAGAAGAGACAGCATAAGAACAAATTCTGTTTTCTTGTTATGATAACTTACGTGATCAGGAAAATTAATGCAAAATAAATATATTACAGAGAGGCATCAACAACAGAGCCCTTGCATTGTCCTTTGTGTGGCCATGGTAGGCTGGCTGTTGTGAATAAATCAAATTATTTAAACTGAGGCTTTCTCCTGGTGAGTCTTCCTTTCCTACATTCTCTGTTCTTTCTCTTGCTTGGAGGATCTTTGAGGACTTGATAGAGCTTGAGAGCCGAGGAAAGCTTATTCAAATATAACTTGTATGGTCGGGTTAAAGAGTGCTCTTTGCTTTCTCTATGTCTCTGTTCCCCTTCACACCTGCCTCGCCTGATAGAGCACGGTGTCAGCGAGGCCAAAGGAGTGTGCTCACTATCACACTTGGAAAAATGTATTAAAGCCCTCGGAAAACCTATTAAAGGTCAGGTTAGAAGCAGTGTTATTCTTCACCTGCCTATTCCTTTTAAGCTGTTTTCTAACCATCCACATTGTAAATATCTCTGACCCAGAGGAGTATTTCGAGTGGAAACCAGACCAAAGCAAAAAATGTGGCTTAATTTAAAAGTCTTCCAGGGAAAAAATGTGTTGACCATTACAGCAAAATGCCAAAGCATCATTAAGTGCTGTAAATATCCTATTAATAAAACACAGTTATTTAGATTGGTCAGCCTTCATTTGCCTTTCTGGGGGAAGGACATGTGATTTAAAACTTTCTTTTCTCTCTGTCACCTTGAGTAAGGAGGACCTGGCGGATTAATGGTGAGATGGTGAAGGGGAGAAGAGGAGAGAGAGGCTGTTGCTAGAATAAATTATCCTGAACTTCCCACTTTAGCAGTCAGCACTGCTGCTCTTCACCTTCCTTTTGCGGCACCCTTTCCTCCTTAGCACTAAGAAACCCTCCAGAGGTTCATGGAGGGCTTAGCACAAGGGTAAGATGCTTTTTACTCCTTTCTTCCCCTCCTTTCCGCTCCTTTGGAGTGATATGAGGTCCTTGAGTAATTTCTGCTGCGAGGGTCAAATTTCCCTTTTGTCTCTGGGGGTGCAACACTTCCAGAAGCCACTGAACTGTTGTTGGCAATGAGCAGGAGAGGTGAATGATGTTGTGAGTAAATGCCAAGGCTGTAATGATAAAGCTTCACTTCTGTCTCATTCCTTGCTGGAAATGCTTGAGACAGGCAGGGCATTTCAAGTGTCTGTAATTGAAGGCATTAAGGTTTTACTCGGTTCTGCTTAAATCAGTGGTCTCAAGCATATAGTCTCTTGCAATTATATATTGCTCCATGCTTGATTTTATAGTTCTGCTACCATAAACTTCTGCTGGAGCTTTCTCAGGCATAAGAAAATCTGAAATGCACAGATCATTAGAGGAAGTATTGAACCATTTGCTTGTAGAATAGACATAGATTAACTGGGAACGGACCAGTGCGCTTTTATCACATAGCATCAATAGTAAGACTGAATCTTTGGGATAAAGAAAAACATAATTTTTTGTAGTTGCAAGGAGATGAGGGGTAGCCTGAGACAGCATGGTGTCAGAGGTACAGCAGCCTGCATCCTCTAAAGAGAAGTGAGTATTTGTAAGCTTTCAGAAGTGAAAAAACTCAGAGGTGGTGCATTGGGAAAAGAGACTGGCACTGAGCTGCACTTTCCCCCCTCCCCTGCCCGGGCCCTGGTGACTTGTTCTCTGTCACCAAGTCTCCACACCCTGGCTTGGTGCAGGGAAGGAGTTTCCCTCCCCTCCTCCCTCCACGCTGCAATGGCAGCAGGGATCAATTCAGAGGGAGAGTCCTCCAGCCCGTGTTTATTGAGCGGGTCAGACCAGGAGATTGTAGTGGTTCATTCTGCCTTTCTAATCTAATAACCTGCTTTTATCCAGTTACCCTCTGGACTTTATTTTGAGCTACTATTCGATCAGAGCACAAACAAATGATAGAAACCCTCAATGACAGCATGCCAGAGGAAATGCTACAAAACCAGAATTAATTGGAAATATATATTCCAAGAGTGAGATATGGACCTTTTTTCTAATAGACTTAGACTTGGATATTATTACTGAAATACTGGCAAATTCACACATCAATGTAAATTGTCTTGCTGCATCTGTCAACAGGCACCTAAAGCAGTAATAAAGGCAGAATAGCGCCTCATAAATATCCAATATCCTAATTATCAGAGCTTGACTTAACCAATGGCAGGGTAATAAAAAATAAGATTTTTTGATCTTTTGCCATGACAAATGCATACTTTATTCTTTGAAGAGCGACTGCAGTGTCACAACTTTTGTGGCAAATAGAGCATGAAGCATATTGTCAAAAATATGGTTAGGGAATATGAAGCCACTAAATATTTTATCTTCCTGGCAATGTACTAGGAGAAAAGTATAAACCTTAAATCTATCAGGTTCCTCCTCCTACCTCCCAAACTGTTTTAATAATATAGAAATTCGAGTTCCTAGAGAAAAGCAATACATCCATTTTCCAGTGTGCTTTGATATAGTGAGTACCATGAATTTTGTGGTGTTTGCATTGAGGTTTAAAATGTCATCAGAGTATCTCTCAGAGAACTGTTTAGCAGTCACACGTTATGAAGGTCCATTTCTTCCCTCTTTACTGATCAGTCGTGATGTGCTGATTGGATGCAAACCCCTTCTGACTGGGTGTCCCAGGGGTGGTGAGAGATGGGGGGCCAGGAGAGCTCCCAGGAGGGACAAGCTGCTGTCAGGAAGTGACATCCCTCAGGGCAGGGTGAGGTCCCTGCACGCTATCACTGAGTCACAGCATCACACTTTGAAGGGAGATGAATGGAGGGACTCCAAGAGTAGTGGGATCCATCCCATTTTTTTCCTCACATGGCCATTGCTGTGGTTGTGAACCCATGGCTTGCTCAGTAAATTGGTTACAATCAGCACTAAAACACCGAATCTATACTGAGCACCTGGATATATGCTTTAGTTCACATTTTAATTTATTTAATTTATTAAAGCAAAGCACCTTTTTACAGTGTAATCAGGATATCATCCTACGTGGCAAGGATACACTGGGCCCTTAGGACTGAGTGCTGCCACTCACCTGACCCTTGTGAAAAAATGCTGATGGGAAGGTGTCTGGGTCATAAAATAGTTTTCTGCTGTTCATTCCTAGGTAAAGGGAAATGGGCATGTGTGTGCAGAGTTGTGTCATGTGAGGGCTCCAGTTACACAGCAAAAATCCCAAAGTTTCTGCTCTCCAAGAGAACAGGTTTTCTGTTGCACCAGTGATATGGGGACAAATTATTTCAGGGTGCTAAGCAAATTCCTGCTTCATAAGTAGGAATCTTTAGATGTAAATGCTGCCTTTTCTCTCCTTGGTTTCCCTGAAACAGCCCAAAGGAAGTTTCCCTGCCTCAGCCCACCTGTGGCTGCAGTCACAGCCTGTGGCAGTGCGATGCAGAGGAGGGCTGATGAAGAGATCATACAGGGCTCACATCCCCCTCACAGTCTCAGTGCAAAGTGTTTCACTCAAAGTGTCAAAATCCTGTGCATCCAATTATTTCTGGAGGAGATTTGGAAGCAGGAATACACTATATACATGTCTTACTGGTGAACCCTGATCTTCTGGTGTAGAAATTTAAGTGCTCTGTACAATGGTGGTGGCATAGAAATACTGCATTCACTACACTCCTCATGGTTTGAAATAAAAAGGACTTCATAGTAATGTTTTGACAACAGTGCTTTTTGGGAGGCTTTGTAAAAGGGAGTGTTGCTTTTTTGATGAAAAAAGCTTGTAGATGAATGTACATGAAGTAGGAGAACCCAATTTTTCACAACTTAGGGAAAAAAGCCTCCTTCTCCTAACTCATCACTCATGCTCCAAGTGCATGCACCTCTCTCTTTTAAAGCACAAGAACACACAACAGGCAGGACAGCACTGAGAGTACATCCTTTAGAAAGGATAGTCTATCATCTTGTCTCTGGCTTTATACTCCCTGTTGAACAAATCTGCCAACATGACACTGGATACTGATGAGCAATTTGTATGGTTATAAAAATATTGGCAGTGCTCCATTGTTTTGCTATTTAATTCTTAATTTACATTTTTAATGTGCTGTGTCCTCATTCATATTATAGGTTTTACTCTTCTGTGTACATCTATAATAGAACGATTTTTTTTCCTAAAAATTAATTATGAATACTAAAGATCTGTTACAATTGCACTGTGTTTGAATTAAGGACTGTGCCTGTCTTTTAAGATATGCTTCCTTAAGAATGGAGTACTTTTGCAAGGGACAGGGGAAAATGGAGTAGGTACAGAATAGGTGTCTTTTCAAGTGTTCTGCCTGAGCTACAGATTGTGTCCAGTACTCAGACTGGCAAAAATGTGTAATAAATGATGAGGACTGAAGGCCCAGCCTCTGAATGGCCTGTCTCAATGTATTTATTAGTTTTTCCTCCCTCCCTCCTCCTTATCCCCAGTTTTTGATGAGGAGGATGATGTGGATTTTTGCCAGCCCAGGGAAATAACAGGCTTAGCAACAGTACCTTCACTCTCTGTATCCAAGCAATGTTTTTAAATTGTTGTGTCCAGTAAAACTTTTTTACTGGACTATGATTTATGCTGGAACTGAACTGCTGGTAAATGGTTTGGTTTCCTCCTCCAGTACAGCTTGCCCACAGAAAAGCATCCTAATATGTGTGTATTTCTGTGCTGTGTTCCTGCAACATGTGGGTCGTTAGTGGAGGCAGGGAAATGCCAAGTTTGCTGCTGGAACCACCCTGTCCTGCTCTGTCCTGGCCCATCCTGCACTGGGGAGCTGAGCTGCAGAGGCAGAACCTCCTGCCTGGAAAAGCAGAGGGAGACCTGTCTGCAGGCATTTCATTCCATTCAACAGACTGTCATTCCCAGTGATTAATGGCTTATGGAATAGCAATACAGTGAAATCATTGACAGTAGGTTTAAAGTATAGTTTAAGGACTCTGAACCCAGACAAATAACAGCAATCAAGCTTATGTGGCACAGGCTGATAAACCTGCTGCTGTGAGAAGCCAGTGCAAAACATGGGAAGAGAAAATGAATGTGTTTGCACAGAACACCTCGGTGCTCCTGTAGCAGTGCTGTGCTTCCTGTGCCCTCAAAAGCAGTGGGAAGGCTTCTTATTTCTCCAGGAGAAAGCTTTGCAGTTGCCATGAAACCTGGCAGCTTTAGGGCCCCTGTCAGGAGTGCAGACCTTGCCCCTGTGTGTGTGTGCGTGCCTGTGTGAGCACAGGGAGCAGCCCCAGAGGGTGCAGCAGCAGAAGTTCTTGCTGTGTCATCACAGAGGGACTTGCAGGAACACTTGGAGCAATTCACCAAGAGCAGGAATTAGACTGGATAAAAGTTTTTACATACGTGTGCGGACCCAGGCATTTTTATGAGGACTCCTAAAGTTGGGGTTGAGATAAAAGGGCTACAGGGCATGGGAACCAGGTTATTCAGTGGAATTAAGACTGCACCCTGGACAACTTTTCTTGGATCACTGGAGATCCGTGATGGATATCTTAGACCTTCTATGTTCATTGTATGGATTTATATTCTTAACTGTTTAGTGCTTTGTTTTCTTTTACAATGAGTGGTCACAATGCTGCTAAAAATAAAAGTATGTGTGGTTTACGTCCAGATTTGGAGTTCTCTTTAAGAAGCTGGTAGATTAAAGGCATTGGTATGGAAAGAATTGGGGCATCCCCTTACTCATAAGTAAGAGGAGTTTGCCATCTTGATGGCACTTTATTTTTATGGTTTTGTTCTAAACATCTGTTTATGAAAAGAAAAAAACCCATTATCCAAGAGAAATTACACAAGCCCCAATGGAAGTCTGTTCTCTCCTGCGTGATCTATCTTTTCAGAAACATTAATAGATTGTTTTCGAATTTCTGAAAAGTGCCTCTTTCTATGGCTTTCCTCCTGAAAGCTGTGCGAGTGCACTGTGGGAGCTCTGAGTGGGAGCGGAGCTCTCGGCAGACCTGCTGCTTTAGGGCATTCCCAGCACCTTTTGGGGTCCCGCTGGGATGGGGCTGTGAAAAACGCACTTTCCTCTCCTATTAGGATTTAAAAGTTTTTAATAAAAAGACAATAAGGGACAAGACAATAAAGCGAAAGTTACGGCGCCGGGCGGCCGGGGAGTCTCTGCTCCACCAACGGCGCGCCCCGACCGCAGCACTTATCTCTGTATTTATCCCTTAAAGTATTACATATGCATTAGACTTCCCAATACACCTATACATATTCANATAATGAACTCAAAGGTTATTTGCGCCTGCGCAGTGCATCCTGGTGGTCGTGGGCCGGGGTCTTCAGGGATGAAGTAAGAGGTCTTCCTCTCAGTTGAGCTTTTTACCTTTCCTTGTCACGCATGCTCTCTAGGCTCTTGGATTCGGCCCGCGCTATGAACCTAGCTTCAGCCGGTTCAGGGGTTTTGGAGAGCAGGGACCAGGTCAGATCACTCTCCTTTTTACGATAAATCTACATCCTCCCATCCTACTTCTGACAAGCACCAGCGATAATAAGGGGGTCTGGACGAATCATTCCTTAACCCCCCTTGAACTTTCTTGTATCATACCTACACGAATTCCTTCCACTCAAGGATGGATTGTATAACTACATCCACTATTAACAGAACAAACTGCAGTCATATTCTTATAGTGAAACCATTTTAACATTATACATTTAACATTCTTTACTATCTGTGGAAAGCCAATATTATAATATATATCTATAACAGGGCACTTCCACCCCGCCGGGTGCCGCGGCTCTCCCTCCTTCCCGGCGAGAGCTCGCCGAAGGCGGGGCGGGTATGGAAGCAGAGAAGGCTGAGAAGGCACAGCCCCTCCAAAGGGTGAGGCCAGGGCGTGGGCAGGAGCCGGCAGCTCCTCCCCAGGCAGCCCCTGGAGGCATCCAGGGCCGAAGGGGGATGCAGGGGTGTGCTGGTTTGGACACAAATTGAGGAGGAAACAACCCGAGAGGGGCGTCTCTCTCTCTCTCTCTCCTGCCTGCCAGGCAAGCAGACCCCGGCAGCACCTCCCCCACGGGTTCGGGAAAATAATTTCTCGAGCGAAAGTGAAAAAACCTTTATGTTTAACAATCAGAGTGCCCCCCTGTCACGGGGAAAAAAGGATATTGAAACCCCCTCCCCTGTCCCCTAAAAGAGGAGTAGGGATTTTAGAGTTCTCTCTGTAGGTAAAACCTGCAGTCCTGAGCTGGGCCGGGCCAGGCAGGGTCCGACGATCCCCCTTGGAGGGTCCCGCCGAGCAGGGCCGGAGATGGGAGCTGGTCTGGGATGAAAAGCATGCCAGAAACAATTCAAAAAGGAAAAGAAGCTGCTGAGGCAGACCACAGTCCCTTCTCCACTGAGAGCCGAAGAGACTAGAGAGCAAAAGTCCTCTAACCAACCCAATGTTGTCAGAATCAGGAGAGAAAAGAATGCAAAACATTCTAGTTACAAGGTCAAGCTGGCCGCTTTGAAGAGTTCTCTCGGCTTCTCTCTCCCCTCTGTGCAATTTAAAGGTACCCTAGAGATCAAGCAGGCGATGGGGAATACAGTATGGTCATAGAATCACCCCAAGATAAGGGGGAAGGGTTTGTACCTGCCGCTCGTGCTTCCGCCAAGGAAACAGATCGGAAATGCCACCCTCGGCTCCCTGTACAAACACCCTTTAGCATCCTCAGAGCTGCGTAGGGTGTAATAAACTGTTACTGCAGGGAGTCTACCCAGTGCTTTAGTTTTAATTCAAAAGATGTCTTTAATCTTCCCGTTGCTTTGTGTAAGTTGTAAATTACACAACCCTGCAGAAAATTATATGTAAAGTAGGATTATGATTCTCATTTTTATTTTGAAGCTGGCTCTGCATGGTAAAAACCGATTCTCACGGTCACTTAATTTTTCATTTACTCTCTGATTTGCATTTTGTGTATTAAATTCCTTCAAATCTGGGTGGATTATTGCAATGTGGATATTCCAAATTTATTTATAAGCAAACTAGCTAAACAGATGCTGCAGACATGAACTATAAATGACCATAACTGTTGGGCTGACATGCCAGAGGCTGTTCCTGTGCACGTGCTGTGCGCAGCAAGAGCTGCTGCAGGGCACCGCGGTGCTCGGTGCTACACACAGACCACAGCGAGTGGCATCCCCACATCCCTCAGGCAGGTGGACAGGGTTCAGCGAAGGTCAGGAGGCAGAATTTGAAGCAGCACTGCAGACTTTCATGGGAAAGCTATACTGGCAGTGAAGAGGGCACAGCAACACAGGGAGCGTCTCAGAAACTCGAAATTGGCTGTAATGCCTGATGGCGGTGGCAATGCTGGGACAGGGCAGTGGCTTGGTAATGTTTAAACTTTATTTGAGTTCTTACTGAGCTCTGCATTCCTCTGCATCCACAGTGTTTACTCCTTTGGAGTGTGCAGTGGCTCTGGTGGGGGAAGGAGGATGCGGTGGGTGAGCTGAGGAGCAGAGGGATTTCCTGAGGGCTAAGCTTGGGGTGGGAGTGGGAACAGAACACCAAAAATAGAGGAAGGAAAATTAAAATTCCTGAGAGGACATTGTCATGTCCTCTGTCATTGTATGAATGGCAGGGAGGAAAGGAGAAGAAGGAGGTTCAGTAGGACAGCAGAGGAGGTGGGGGAGATGAAAAGGAAATAACTACTTGCAAGAAGAGGAGAAAATTTAGCATCGCATGATGGGCACTAGCTCAAGTAATGTGAAGACCTTCAAATACTTTCTGAGATTTTAATCTTACAATAATATAAAGTAGTGCATTATTTCACTGCTAATGTTGAGTGCACCTTGAATGTTTCCTGATTGTCAGGGATTTCTTTTTTTCACCTCCCCTCAGGTTGAAGGTTTTGTTCTTAATCTTTCCCTTCTTTCCTCTCCTTTTCTTTCTTCCTTCTTCACCCCTCCTTCCTCTCTCTCTCAGTCTCTAATTTAAGCTAAATTGGTTCAGCTGTTTTTGATTTATGCAAGCATGGGGAAAATATGTTTTTCCCATAACTTCAGAATAAAATATGTGCACACTCATAAGTCTAAGCTGGCTGGAACTAGCAATGTCAAATTAGCTTGTTTATAGCCCTCACTGGGGAGTTCCAAGTTTTTGGAGAAAATTGGTTCCGTGTTTTTGAGTTCTGAATGCTCTGGAAGTCAGCGTTTTCATGTACACACATTAGGTGGGGTTCGTTTGATTTTTTCTCCTTCCCCTGATGCTTTTAACCTGAATCAGCTTTGAGCCTCTGAGCATGCATTGCTAGGAGACTCTTACATTCTGTTGAAGTGCTAAAGCACTTTGGTCACACATGGGTGCAGAGAGTAGCACACTTTTCTTCCTTCTAAATAAACGTGTGTAAGAACCAAAATGCAGTGGGGAATCTTGAATAATGCAAGCCTAGTGTTTCTAATGCAGTGTTAACCATGGGAAATGGTGAGTTTTCAGAACAATTGGACTTGTTTCAAAGACCTCTACCACAGTGTTTACAGCAGCTGCTAAATGTTGTTATGCTCTGTAGCACACGGTATCAAACAGGTGCACAGTAACCTGTGAGTGCTTTGAATGCAGCCATGCGTGCCACCCTGTTGTGCCTGCATGCTTTTGGGGAAGCCCTGTGGGTACCAGCCTCGTGCCTGTCCCTGGGGCTGAATTTGTCACTGCAGCACCAGCCGTGGCCTCAGCAGCCCGGCCACGGCTCAGATCCTGCTGCTTTGCTTCAGGACTTGGACTCGCTGTTGGTACAGATCCTGCTTTAGACAAGTATTGGCGGATGTTAACTCTGGGAGGGCTAAAAATAACAAGCAAATTAACCTAACCATAAATCCCCCGTGCATGTTTTTAGCAGTTCCTGGCCTACTTGCTTTGAAAGAGCTTTACTGGTTCCTCCCACAGCCGTGCCCTGCCCCTCCCAGCCAGAACTGCCTCTTCCAGAGGGATGCTCGGGCTTCAGGACCACAATCTTCTGAATGTTAGCATCTCCTTATTTATGTCTGCACAAATCATTTCCTCCCTCCTCCTTTTAAGCTGATCCCTGTCTGTCTTCCAGGTGGTGGTACAAAATGTAGCAGGGATCCCTATTGGCACAGAACAATTCAGAGCTGTTTTCACCAGAGAGGCATCAAGTGAAGGAGTTGAAGGCTTTCTCTCTCTCTTCCTCACCTCACTGCTCTGTGCCAGCCATTGAATGGAAACCCTGATGCCTGACCCTGCCCTTTCCTCCCCACAGGCACCCAGGACAGGTGAGGAAAGAGGGGAGGATCACTGCTGGCAGAGGAAAGGAGATGTCAGGCTTGAGGCACCTGGTGAAAACCTGTGTCAGAGCAAAGACAAATGCCAGGGAGTATGGGGTTCAGGATTTGAGGGCACAGAGGGCATGCAATGGACGTTGGACAGCACAGCATGTCCCTGTCTATGCACACTTCAGCACCTGCTCTCAGTCCCTGGGGAAACACCTTTATGCTGCAGTGAGTAACTCAAGTGACTGCATTTGCATGTCCAGGAATGTGATCCAATTTTGTGCTGTGTTAATACGCTGCATCTCTAATGTGAAATCTGAGAGCTGAACTTTGGCTGGGAGAGACGTTTCTTGAAGTCGTGGTGGGTGTATTTGATGCCTGCACATAACAGCAGTTTTTGGTAGCACATCAACGTCACCGGCTTCTGTGCAAAGTGACAAAGGGCAGGTTTAGATTAGATATGAGGGAGAAATTCTTCACTGGGAAGGTGATGAGGCACTGGCACAGGTTGCCCAAAGAAGCTGGGGATGCCCCGTCCCTGGCTTCAAGACCAGGTTGGACGGGACTTGGAGCAACCTGGTCTAGAGAAAGGTGCCTATGACAGGGGACTTGGAATAAGATGATCTTTAAGGTCCTTTCCAATCCAAACCATCCAGTGATTTTATGAAATGCATCCAAATTCGCTCTCTATCATCGTTAGCATTTATCATTGCTAATGAAATTACTTACTTAATCATTTTAACCTTGATGCTACCCTGGATGAAAGACCTACGATGTATCTGAAAGGAATAACTACACATTTGATACAGTTGAAAAGATAGCACTAATTTATTTTAGTCTGATTTATGATTAGTACTGCACTGCGTGATGCACTCTGTGCTGCTCTGTACTTCATTTAGGGCCCATAGGATAAATAATTGCTGTGCTCACCATCCCAGAAGCCGCGTGTGGGGCGTGCACTGTGTGTGGCGTTGTGATTTTAGTTTCCAAAAAATATGGGTGTGCTCCCACCGTGGGGAGATGCTGAGCCACAAAAGGCTGAGGGGGTTCTGGCAGGGTGGGGAGAAGAGGCCAAGAGGCTTCTGGAACACCAGGTATCAGCTCCATCAGAACAACAGAAAAGGCTCAGTCAGGATTTTACAGTTATTTTCTTTTAAGAGAAGTCACCTCCAGAACCGTTCCCCGTTGGGCCCAGATTTTCCCAATAAAGGTGCTCAGGTTTAAAAGCTGCCTTTTTGTGTTTGTGCCGGCCAGTGGTGACGGTGAAATGAGATACGCTGCATTATTTTTGGTTCTTAATTTCAATTTAGGATGGCTTTTTCAGCCATGCCTTAATCACGTAGTGCATCTCCAATCTACAGAGAGGACTGGATCATTAGGATAATTAGCAGCCATTAGGAGTATAGGATAATATCACTATAAAGCTGTGCAGATGTTCTGTATTCTTCAGGTCTCTGTCAAAGGAGGAAATTTAACATATGTCAGGTCCCATCAGTGATGCCTACTTTATTCCTGTAGCATACAGGAAGCTTGGAGGGATTCGTCAAGCTAGACTCAGAATATTTTTTTCCTTCCTTGTTTTCGAGTAAAGAAAGTGTTTTTTTCTAAAAAATCAGTAATTTTTCTCCCGCCCCATCACCCCCTCCCAGTATTTGCACTCAGAGGTATAAAACCATGAGCTCTTGCCAGTTGTTACTTCTCACTGAATTCCAACTTGCCTTTTTGTCTCTTACATTTATTCAGCCTGTGGTCTGATCATCAGTTCTGCATTACACAAGCCTGTCTAAGCTGTCATATTTTACTCCAATAAATGGAAAGGATGGCTCTGTGCAGCTGTTCCCATGTGTGGTCATGGTGACACTGGGACTGACCTTGTACACCCACACCTCCAGGCTGGGACAACTGTCCACCCCACATGGTCACATTTTGAATGAGAGTTATACCTGGGTGACCTCTGATAGTTCTGGATAAATCTAGGTGCTAGTGATTTTATTCAACACTTTCAATGTGTTTTGTGTAGTTATTTTTTTTAAGAGAAGCATGGCTGCTTTGTCATGTTGCAGTACATAATTTTAGATCGGACTGTGTAGATTTTGCCTCCTTCTCTCAAACGTATATTTTAAGGTTGTTGTCATTTTAGACAGCACCTCTGAAATAGATTTCCAGATGATTTGAATGGATACCAAAAGGTATTTTAAGTCCTAATGTTAGATTTAGTTTATATCTTTCTCTCACTCTCTCTGGTTTGAAAGATGCTTTCAAAATGCAGAGCTCTGGTCCTTTATCCATGTGATTGGCACAAAGATTTAATAATCTCTTTTGTCTTTATGGCAGTTCCATTTGTAGCAATTGAAGCATCAGTCTCCAGTGAGCCTGAGTAAAAAACTTTATTTAATATGAGCCAGCTAAATATAATTTCCCATTTCTTTGATCTCCACTATTTTAATTTGCTTCTTATCAGGTACCTGTAGGGCTAATAGATACAGTTGATGGTGTGCTGCTTACGGACAGATCTCATTTAAGCTACATGGATTATTGTTGGTGAGATATTGCAATATTCCTCTCATTATGGCTGTGGTAGTATAGGTTAGAGATGTTGTTGCTAACAAACACCCTGCAGCTGTTGTGGGTAAGGGTTTTGCTTCTGAATCGCTTTCCAGAAAGTCTGTAAAATATAAGGAAAGGCTTTGATGAGAAACATCTGGAGGAAGTGCCTGATGATTAACACCAAGGGCACCTCAGTCACCTTCCTGTGGCCGTGGGTGGATGCTGGGTACCCACAGGCAGCCCAAGCTGTCACGATGATGAGGAAGGTGTGAACAATTTGTCTTTTGCCCCGCAGAAGCAGCTGGGATTGCTGGGTCAGGACCAGTGCCCTCTGCCCAGCCCCAGGTGTTGCTGTGGCACTCTGCAGGGCAGACCTGCCCCAGGATTCTCTCTGGGGATATTCGTGGTGCGCAGCCTTAGCTGTGAATTGCAGACAGAGCGTCCCTTCTTGAGCCGCAGAAATGAGGTAAGAACTGAGTGTGACCATCAGGTGTCCCAGCTGCCTGCATTCTCCTGCCTGTCCCCTCAGCCAGGGTCGCCTTTTGCAAGCAAACTGCATCCTGAGATGCCTTTCCTGGAGGCAGCTGGAGAAGAGGGGAACACTGAAGCCCCGAGCTTTTCCTTCCTTTTGCTGCATCACTTGCTACTAAGAGCAGCAAGAGGCAAACAGTGCTTCAAAATCCCGGGAGGAAAGCACCCCAGGAGCAAGTGTGAAGAGCAGGACGGAAGAGGCAGGCTCTGTCAATGTTTTGTGCTATTGCCAGCACCCACTGGACATTTAACCTGCTGCCTGTATTTCCCTTTGAAGAAGATGAGTGTTGAGACCTGCTGAGGGTAGTTCGTGCCTGTGCCACCCTCACCCATGCAAACCACCTGAGCATGTATTTGTAGAAGAAAAAAGCAGCCATTCTTTTGTGCTGCGGATTTTGGTGCTTTTGTTCTGTAGTCTGATAAGGACCTCGGTGCCTGTGAAGTAGACATCAGGTGTGCACATGCACAAGTACATTATACTAATTAGAGCCAATTTGAAAACCAAACTCTTCTGCACTATTTAAAACACAATAAACAGCTTTGCTCCCTAAGTGTTAATCATCTCCTGCTGTTAAGTCTCTGAAGCTAAACCCCTCTATTCACTTCAAAACACTCTCAGTAACCAAGTGTGACATTGCAAAAAGGATTTTGAGGACTTCAGTCTGGGAAATAGCAGATGTGTTTAGGAGAATGAAATCACCAAGGTCTTTGGAACTACAAAGAAACTCCAGGCAAGAGAAGGAGAAGAAATGAAAAAAAACAACCCTAGTCAATGTAAGTGGACGTGCTCTAAAATTAGCAGGAGGGGAGGGCGAGGAGGTCTGTGTGTGCTCTGAGGAGTGTCTCCCACAGGGAGCAGTCCTGCAGCTGGAGATGTGGGGTGCTGCTGGGGCCTTGGAGCCTCCGTGGGGTGAGGCTTGCAGGTGATCTCCAGAGGCAGAGGGAGTCATCCAGTCTCTCCCAGCCTGGCTCCAGCTCTCTCAGCCACTCTGAGATCAGATTCTGCCACGCCATCAGCGCTGTGAGATGGAGTGTGTTATTAAGCTGAACCTAGACATAAAGAAAGAGTTGAGAAATTGCTACAATCGCTGACCCATGCATTTATTATAATTGAGTCCATTAGCCTTAATTTTATAATTTCTAAATTAGCTTTTCAGATTTACAAATGGCCTTAATTGCTTCGTGGAGGGAGCTGGGCTTTAACAAAGCTAAATGCCTGAAAACTGTATCAGTTACATCAGAATCAGTGGTTTCATTCGTAACATAATGCCACCAATTTAGATCAAGGAAATTGTTTAGAAAATGCATTGTTGAAGCATCAAAGTTACTTAAAGTCATTCTAGCTAGGAAGAAAAAACCTCAAACCACAAGTGGATGTTTTCCCAGGCAGATTCCTCCCTATGCATGTTAAGAATTGCTTTTAAGCACTCTTTTAGTGCTTACAAAAGGTGTTAGTGTGCAAACATCAAACCTGATATTCTCTCTCTTGACTATGAGTAGCCTCTCTGTATCAAAGTTCTCATCCAGAATTTGGGGTCATTCTCTGGACTTTTCCTGCCAATCTGTGAAGAAAGTTCAATATTGACATTACAGTCTTCAATGTGGCTTTCTTTTGGACTTGGTGGAAGGATGTTTCACTTTCTGTTCCCACATCCTGGTGGGTGAGGGACATCTAGATGGGAGATGTTTAATCTAGAGGTGTATATTACAGGTTTTGGAAAACATGTTCTTACGGGACATTGCTGGAAAGTACCAAATCCTTAATCTTCAGTTATTTGTACAGATCTAGAAGGTGGTTCCTCCAGTCCATTAAGAGATGTGAAGTGGTTTCAGAGGGCTGACGGGCTCTGCCTAGTGGAGACTGCTGTAAGGAAGTGGACAATGAAACCTCAGTTGCATTTCAACTTGTCTTGTTTTTTGTTTTTCGTATTTTTTTTAATGCATAGAAATGCAAAAAAACCCCCATCACTTTTAAAACCTTACTTTCCTTTTGAGTACATTGCTGAGACTTGAATTCAGTCCAGCTGGCACACTGCCTCAAACGGCTGTTGCTAGTGTCTGTCTCCCGACAGGAATCTTTTCTGAATTTTTTCCTCGTTATTGAGAAACGCCAGGCTCTGACACTGAAACGCCTTTGATGTTAATGGCTGTAAGGTGAATATCTTAATGTTTTCCCTGAAGTTTTGCTGTTTGGCCTTCTTCACAGGTAGCATTTCCTGAAGGCGCTGTGAAGTGTCACCGACTGTATGCAGGGTCAGCTACTGTGGTCACAAAATTCCTGCTGTACTGAGCTTCTTAGAGCAAGTTGTTAAGGCTGCAACTTTACTTCTGAATGCTTTTATTCAAAGTAGGAAGGGGTATGAATTAGAAGGTGCAGTTGTCTTATCTTTGTCTAGAGGAAGTAAATTGAGGGGAGTAGAAAAACAAGCCTTGAAACGTAATTTATTCAAAAGAAAAGAGAATTGTATATATTTGGGGTTATTAATATGCAGCAGTAGTGCCTGTGCTTGAGAAGAAAGTGAACACAGAGACTTCAGCAGACAGCTCTGATACAACATGTGACACTATGGTATGTTTGACTGTCAGTAGTACTCCATGACAGACATCGAATTGGGACAGGCAAGACCGAATTACACAGGTTTTTATGTGAACGTTTCTTTTCAGACCCGGCTGCTTTGATTGAAGCTTAGAAACTGAACTCAGTTTTAAATTAGGCAGCAAGAGGCGTAGCTAGATTAAATACCTTTTTCCCTTCCACCTTCCATTTCAAAATATCTGTGCTTTTCTCCTCTTCTGCACTAACATGAGCTCTCTCCAGCTTTCCCCCCACCCTTAGTTCCTCAAAAGAAAACCTCCTCTATAAATAATTTGATGATGGGGGTATTGTTGAAGATGAAAAGCAGGGCCAGGGCTGTGACCTAGTCTGAACTTCCACATTATTGGCTATTTTGAGGTTGAGTCTCTCTGGCTACAATCAGAAATTTCCCCTGTGACTGGACAATCTTTTCCTGGAGAAAGTTTTTTTTTAAAACTATACATATATTTCTATAAAAACTTGCATTTAATGCATGCTTTTTCCAAGGTCAGGAGAGGCAAAAACAAACCTCAGATAGAGAATCCTCTGGAGTTCTTGTCCCAGTGGGGCCTAGGTTATTTTCAGAGAATGTAGACCTGTTTAATGTTATTTTTATTATTATATTCTATATTATTTTGTTGCCTACTCAGTCAGTTATGAATCTGAAATACCTCTGAGAAAAGGGGAAAAAAAACCCCAAAAACAAACCCAAAGCACGTCAGACAACTAACGTGTGGATAACAGATAATGTTTCAGAGAGGTGATTTTAAAGGTGTCACCCATGAATTGTAGCATTCGTGTGCAAGTGAGCTCTGGTGCCCTTCACATTTATGGTGCTGCACTGCTCATAACAGGAGTCAGAGGGAGTGGAGGAAATCTTCTCAGGAGCTGCTGGCTCTGCTGTCACTGTTCCAATTCCCACTGTCTAATCTTTTCACCTTCACGGCCTCCGTGAGAGGCTACAGTCCCCTTAAGAGCAGGAGAGCAACTATTTCCAATGTGTGAGGGTGTGTCCCAAACCCATTAAATCTTTCAGCTCATTTTTTTCCTGTTTATCTGTTGGCCTGGAGGTTATAGCATAAATTTGTCCTAAGGCCACTGATGGCCTCTTCAGTTACAAGTACTGGAAGGAGTCTAAGAGTCCATTTAAACTGTGCATGACCCTTTTGTCTTGGTCACTGACTTCATTTGACTTGAGCTTTGCTTTATTTTTGTAAAAGACTGCAATGGTAGAGGCTATAAATATTAAAAGTTTAGAGAAAAGGGAAAGTGACAGGACAGAAAAGGTTTTGTTGAGGATCTGTAAAGACCAGAAAGGCAGTTTCCTCCTTTCTTTTTCCCTTTTTTTTTTCTTTTCCCAGCAGAGAAATGAGCAATAAGATAAATTAGATGGACTTCTTGAAGTTTTACAGTACTCCTTCACTGAGTAAAAAGCATGTGCAGAATTACAGGAATCGGAGCTCTGACCTATGGGCACCATCACGTGAAGATGGGAGAGAAATGAGTACAGGTGGTGGTCATGACACAGCTGAAAACAGCCTGTTTGATTTGCAAGCAGTGGCAGTACAGATGGTAATGCTCAGATTGGATGCTTTGATGGGATGATTTGTGCTGCATCCTTTGATGTCTGATAACAATCAACACCCTTTTATATCTAATAATATAATAATAGAAGCATCAGCCACAAGCTGTGATTGAATCCTGGTAAAGATGAGCCATAGGGCTAAGCCCATCCTCCTCCTCCCTGCGGCTCTCCTGCCCTGCTGAATCTCATCTGCCTGAGGCCTGGCTTGTGTAGAGACTCGTCAGCTTGGAAGAGCTGGGTGTGTGAGGTTGATTTCCCCATGGCAGTGCTGTGAGCTGGAAAACCCACAGTTAAATGAGGGAATGTTGTACCGCAGCCAGTCCTAGAACCACTGCACCCCCATGCAGAGGAGAAATGCCTCACAAAACAGCACCAGATTTTTCCAAGTCTCACTGAAGTTCTCAATTTTTCCAAGTCTCACTGAAGCTCTCAATTTTTCCAAGTTCTCTTCAGTGAGACATGGAAAAATCTGGCACTATGTTTTTGAGGCACCAGGGGTTAGGTGTTCTTTGGTATTCACCTCCTTAGAGGATTTTGGGGGAAAGGAAGAGCCCCATCCTGGATGCTGAAGGAACTGAGTCCATGGATATGAGCCCAGTTCATTTCAGACTGGGGAGTCAAGGTAAACCCATGGTGCCCCATGTGCTCCCATGCCTGTAAATTCCTGTGGTGTCTCACCAGACCATGGTTGGGCATCTGAGCTTGGAGGGGCTTTGCAGCTCCTGTGAGGCACCAGCATTGAGTGTGAGACGCCTTTACTTACAGCTCTCCCAGGTCTTTTTGGGTAAAAGTCTGCCAACCATCATCTTTGGGATTTAAAATTTGGCGTTTAAATTGAGCGCTTGATTCTTATACTGAGAAAATAGAGGGGTCCAAGATAAGTATTTCTGCCGGAAACCCATGACCTGTAGAAGGTAGAACTGCAAATGAGCTTCCTACAGTGCCAGGGGTTTCCTTCAGGCTTCTGAGCGAGGAGGCAAATATGATCCAAGATGAGTGTTCCCAAGAAATTGTGAAAATGGTCACTTTTTGTAGCAGTGGGGTTTTCTCTGGAGTATGGTGGTGGCTTTGGAGGCATTGAATAAAGCAACCCCCATGGAAATGATGTCAGGGTAAACATGGGGATGGTGCAGTTTGGTTACATCAAGTATCAGGACTCCCTCCATATTTATCCCAGCATAATGAGAGTGGAGAGGGGATGTGAATTGCTGTCTATAAATACGTCAGAGAAGTAAACACCAGGGAGAGAAAGGAAAGGAGCTAGTTCAGCTAGAGGACAGTGCTGGCACGAGAACAAATTGGTAATAAACTGGCCGTGAATAAATTTCAGATGGAAATTAGAAGCGGCTTTCTAATCAGTAAAAAGGTGAGGTTCTGGTAAAGCCTTTCACTGGGATTTTGGGGGCAAAACCCTACCTATTTTGCAGATGGATCTTAATCAATTTATTAATGTGATTGTGTGATGTGGTTGTCTCTGATATCAAGGGACTGGGCTCCTTGACCTATACATCCCTTTAGTGCTGTGTTCCTACATGTTATATTTAGTAATTCCCTCTGAATTGCCAGCGTGCACTGAGCACAGAGAAATGCTGTATTCTTGTGATGCAATGCTATTTTTCAAAAAGCGTATCAGACTGTAAATGCACAGGGATGAGGATAGTGCTGGGTACCTTTTTATTTAACCTACTTTGAAAGGAAACCCGGGTGCTAAACGGCTTTAGTCACTCAGAGGATATTGGCCATATCTCTCCACACTCCATTACTAATTTAATTTCTGAAACTTGTGCTTCTGAAAAATATTGGCTGCTTAGGACTGGAAGTGTTAGAGGATATATAATATTCAAGGTTACTCTATGATTAAGGACAGCAAGCTGCCATCACATACTCTAGGTGTTAGCACAGCCTTGTCCACAAAAAGACCAGACACTAATCATTACTCTTCTACTTTCCATGGTAGTAGACACTTCAAGTAATAGAGAGAGCAATTTCTTACTTAGATATTGTTTTACTGGTTTTCCTTCGAGCATCTGGAACCATCACTCTTGGGTCCCTCCCTTCTGATCAGCTGATTGACAGTTGCAATGGAGAAAGGAGTTGGCTGCTAAAAAAAGCCCCAGACCCCTCTCTCTAGTTTTGTACTTGGGGATGTGAGTTTTAAAATGACTCTGTGAGACGGATTGAATGTGATTGGCATCTGCCACTGGTACAGTGAGGAGAGGAAAGACCTCCGTTCCCGCCGGGGAGAAAACCGACACCTTGCAAAAAGCTGTTCTTTTCCCTTCATTCATCATCTCTCAGACTTCTCAACAATAGTTAAATAACAGGAAACAAATTCTGTATTCCAAGCTTGCTTTCTGAAATGCCAAAAAGCAAATCAACAGCCTGGTTCTTCCTAGGGTAAGAGGTCTCAGAATTTAAGTCAAGCTATGATGAATATACCATAATGCTGAAATTCCAGCAATGATTACTGTGTAAACATTATGAACAACTAGTCTGGGGGAATAATTTGTTTTGCATTGAACAGAGTGCTCCAGTTGTGACTGTCAGCAGAGTCTAATACTGATCCCAAACCTCATTTTTATTTTAAAAAAGGTGTAATAAGCAGAACAAAGAATGTGAGAGAAGAAAGAAATCTAAATAGAACCGCACATAGGTTCAGAAAATATCCTCTGCACAAAGGATTTGCAGTCATGAAATGCAATTTGTTTATGTAGGTTTTAAAGGATTCTGTGCATCTTATTGACTGTTGTGTGTAGCAAAGCTTTTTGCATTCGATCATTGAATTCTGCTTTGCACGGCGTGGCAAAGAGCACGGCGTGGCAAAGAGCTGCTCGTGCTGGCAGGTGTGAAAGTGCAGGGATAACGTTCATACCAGTCCGATCTATTTTGTGTCTCCAGTTGATAATTGCCTCAAATTTTGACAGAGCTGTGATACATCAGGTTTGTGACATGTTTGCCAATTGCCTCTGCAGCACACGGAGTGCAACTGCTCTGCTCAGGTCCGGAGGTTGCTGGGTTGGGGCTGTGTTGGCAGTGGATGCTCGCTCAGAGCACTCTGAATTAGCACCTCCATTAGCAGGAAGGAAACAGTAATCTACTGTCCAAGTACATGGAATCAGTAAGTCTCCTGCAATGACTAGGGATTAGCCCCAGATTGCCATATGTTCTAGTCCCTTTAACCAAATTATCATTCTTTGATGTAGGAATCTGTTTTCCTTCTAGCCATGGGGAAGTGTTAGGAGGGAAAGCTCAAATTAAATGGTGTTTTCCAGGACTTGACATTTGGAGTGCGTTTCCATCTGATGCTCTTATTCTCTGAACTGTATGAATGACTTCATAAAATTTAGTTTGTTGAGTATGATATGCAAATTTTTTTTTCTTTTAAAGTCTCCATTTTTCCAGCAGAAGAAAGGAAGTGCAGCCTGATGCATGCTTAGGACTCAAACTGGAAAGTAATCTCTCAAACCATAAACATACCTTTTAATGTAGGCAGGTCTCATTTCATTACCTGCCAGACCAAATTCATGTGTTTGAGTGTTTCTGTCTGGTGATGCTGATACTACTCTTGAGTCCTTCAGTATCTACTCTGTGCCCTTTGCAGCCAACAACAGTAGACTGAGCTTGTGTGAGAGCCCAGCTGAGGGATTTTGACACAAGAAGTTATTTCTGAAAAACATGATGTTGAACTAATCTACCATGGAGCAGTCTCCTGCTGCAGTGAATTTTCCCTGTCCCTTGGCAGAGGCTTGTTAGGAAAAGGGAGAGAGAGGGTTTCAAAGCTTTGCTTTGAGGGTGCTGTGGGGAGAGGTGCTGCTGCAGGATGGGGTAGGGAGAGGGACCACTGGGACCACAGCTCTGCTCTGCCCCACCCCACATCTGCCAATTCCCAAGTAAGGAGACCATCCTGGAAAATCGTATTGGGCTTTTGATTTTCAGAAGGCAAATGAGCAGAG
Organism: Callaeas wilsoni; assembly: GCA_013398955.1. NCBI lineage: Eukaryota > Metazoa > Chordata > Aves > Passeriformes > Callaeidae > Callaeas > Callaeas wilsoni. Next base: position 44,812 of record VWPU01001546.1, on the reverse strand, counting down.
AGGGGCTAAGATTTCACTTGGGCACACACCCCTGGAAATAAATGCTCAAGGATGGTCAGCACATGCTGTAAAGCACCTGTCCTTGGAGGCACTGTCCTCTGGGTTGCTGTTGCTCTAGTTAAACCCCACTTCCCTGAAGTACATGAATTCTGTTTTCATTTCAATGGTAAAAAGTGGCAGTATTACAAATGTGCAGCACTGAAACTCACAGCAGCCCTGGATGTATAACCAGCTGCCATGTTGTAGGTATAATGATGAATTTTAAAAAGGAATGTAAGCAACTGAATACTGCAGGAATTTCTGTAGGGATTTGAAAGATTTCTGGAGTAAGCTGAGTTCGGTTTTGCAGATGGTAAGTGTGAGGAGACGCCTGAGACAGAGGAGGAATAGCTAATTAAAGCCAAGAGGAGTATAAGGAAGCCTGATGTTATGGGCAGAGGACATGTGGGCTCCAAGGTCGCGTTTGCGTTGAGTAGGAACAGACTTCAAACTGTGTGCCAGCTTGGCATCCCTTCTCTTACCTAGTGGAAGGGAGAAGCAGAGAGGGGAGAGGGGCAAGTTGTTTCACTTCAGCACCCCGGTAAAAAGGTCTGTTGAGCTCCTGGAATGGATGCACACACAGCAGAGCAATGTTTGCTGAGGCTGAAGAAGAAATGAGCACAGCTCGTGCTGCATAATGAGAGCTCGGGTCAGTCACAGGCAATCAGTGAGGGTGAAGCCCAGGATGACCAACCCTGCTGCAGGCAGGACAGGAGGCTGAGCTAAGGCCAGGGAGATGGGCAGTGAGGCAGCAGGTCTGGAAAAGATCAGGAAAAAAAGTGGTGGTGAGAGGGGGACTTCAATTTTTTGCTCCATCCAAACTGCTCACAAGCTGACAGCTGGACATCCAGGTAGGGATCAGGGAGACAGGCTGAGCCTCTCACTGGGACTTACTGAGACAGGTTGGTATTGGAGAGGCAGATCTGAGTTGTCAGCATGGAAATGGCAGCTAAATTTGTGCTGGCAGCAGAGGGGGGACCAAGCACCAGTCTATGCATCAATCTATGTGGTCTTATAGGAAGGAAAGGGAGGAATTAATTGTTCTGGTCATTAAATGAAGCAGGAAAAAAATCCAAGAGGCTGACCTCATTGAGGGTGGGGAGGATTTTCCATTTAGCAAAACCCTGTAGGATTGAAAATATTAATTTTGCAATTTTGCATGCTTCAGATAACCAACAGCTTCACACTTGATAGAAGGACATAGAAGCCAAAAGGAGTGTGCTAACCTGAAAATATACCCTGCCACCAAAGAGCTCTTTTCCATCATCAGCAAAACAATATGGCACAGATAGAAAGGCTGCAGACAGAACTTCAAAACAGAACTGCAGAACAAATGTTTTCGACTGATTTGTTGACACCAGCCCCTGTGATTGTTTATCTTCAGCTCACTCGTGCCAGGGTGCCTGCAGCAAGCTTGGCGGGCTCTTTATGCCCTATGGAGATTTTCTTTTCATATAGTGGGACCTGGAAAAGTGGAGGAGGAAAATAGTGTGGTGGATGAAACTCCCAACCATTGCCCTACTGCAAGTACTGCAGTCAGACATCAAAGCCGTGGATGCATTAACAGGGAGGCAAAGATCACAGAGTGCTGCCAGACCAAACAGCAGCTGCACGCAAGCAGGCAGGCTGCTCCTCTCAAAGCTGCAATGCAAAAATGAGAGACATGCCCCTGCAGTGGCAGGAGGTGTATTTGTCACCATCCTGTCGCGACATGAGAGGCTTTTAGCAGTGGCGTGTTGTGCTTGCAGCCCTTCAAACTCCCAAGCCTTGTCTTGCCTTAGGGTATCTCCCCATGCCTGTACCCTGAGATCCCTGCTGTGTTTGCCGAGTGGAATGACGGTGGGGAGCTGGAGTGAGCTGGGCTCCTCTGTGGAGTGTCTGGGTGCTAAACCCTGTGCTTCACTGCCACAGCAGCTGGCAGGCTTGTGCGCTGCAGAGATCCCCAGTGAATGAGAGCACACAGTACGGGGAGGGAGTGCTCCTGTGTCTCTGCAAAGTCCTGCCAGCATTCCTAGATGAACAGGGCAGATGGGTGCTCAGGCACCCTGGGCTAGCAGGGCTGTAGCAGGATTGCTGGCTGAGCTGTAGCTTCCTCATGCTGGGGTCCCCAAATCTGACGGGTGGAAAACTCCATCAAAGGTGGGACGACAGAGACCAAGACTAGCCAGAGGCTGCAAGGCAAATCTTGTGTCTTTAGAGCATCATTATCTTCTCAAAGCTATTTCTTAGAGGAAGGAATTCACAGAAACCCCGATGTTTGCATGCAAATCAGTCTGTCCCAGGAAATCAACAGGAAATAAAAGATTTGTTTAGTATTTTTCTTTCTGACCCTATTTTTCTGTGCTGGCATGATTGCCTGGAAGGGCTGCAGAGTGCTTAGGTCTCCTTTGCCACAAAACCCAGCACGGCTGCCATATAATTAAACAGAAGTGCAGCAGAAATGTTGCCAAATTACCTTGTGATCATTTGGTTTACAGGGGAGGGAGAGGAGAAAAACCTGTGTAAAGCAGTCACTTGAGCAGTGGTAAGAACTGTGGGTACGTGCAGAAAGTGAATGAAACTTTCATTATTAACCTAATGGCTGCATGGCTGGAAGATTGCAGGGTTTTTTCTATAACAATGCCAACTGCTGTCTTTATTTACAGTATCTTAATTTTTTTATACCTCTTGTTTTGTTCTCTTTAATAAAGACTCATATGAGGCTCCCAACAGCATTAGCTCAGGGACTGCTTTTTATATTTCCCTTATGCAGTTGCAGACTGCCATGGAAACAATTCCTGGTCCAATTGGAGGACTTTTTTTTTTTTCTTTTAAATAACTTTCTCCTGGGTCCTCAGTTATTTTTATTTTTAAATATTTTGACGTGTAGGAGAAATTTTTATAGAAAGTAGCAGCAATTGACTTATGGAATGAGGTATTAATTAAATTGCAGAAACAGTATCTTCTATAGTACTAACAAACTGTATTATTAAAGTAATAAAAGTGAAAGAAACAATTTATTGAGGACAAACTAGAGGGAAGAGTGAGCAGGAAGATAGGTAATGAAAGGCAAGTAAGAGTTTGGCAGCCCTCTACAGGGCAGAGTGGAGCTGGCAAAAATCCAGCTGGAATATGTTCCCTAATTAACCTTAATTCTCCACTTTTAAATTCAGACTGGATGGCAACATGACATTTCTCTGTCATGTGCGTTCCTCTTGCAGAACGAATCCTGAGCAGGGATTTTGCACTGAATGGCGAGCGCGCAAATAAATAAATAAACAAACAAATAAATAAATAAACCCAACTGCCACAAACCATTTCGGTTTTCAAGACTACAGGATATGCTTTTAATGCCCCTCTCGGAGCTCGGTGCTCAACTGCGGGAAGTTCATTAACGCGCTCATTAGCGCTATCTGATTCACTGCCGCAGCCTCTCCCGGGGAGCAGCTGCGGGAGTGGAGCAGCCGGGGCTGAGGCAGATGTTAATAACGCTAATGTCGGAGCATTTGGTGCTGCTCAGGGAGGGAGACGGTAAAATATCTGCGCCGTCTCTTGCTACACTTAAAAAGGAAAAAAAAAAAATACCAGTGCAACATAAAATAAAGCTATCAGCTCGGAATGTTTATAGTCAGTATTTATAGATTAGTGCAGTAAGTTGGAAAATCAAACACTACTATGCACACATGAAGACCCATTCAATGAATTATTCAGGAAGATCTATTGTGAAGTGCTCCACTGACAAGGAAAGCGAAGTAATGTTTCAGCGAGTTGAACTGAGTTTGCCCCTCTGACCTGCCAGCCTGGCACCATCGACAGCCCTGCCTGGCGTGAACTTGGTTTTCCCTGTGCTCTCTGTGCATGCCGGTGGTGGCACAAACAGGGTGCAGCTGCACCTTGGGGTTGTGCTGGAAATCCTGCGAGGAGTCAGATAAATTGGCACTTCTCTGTTGGGGTGACTGAACCAACCCCAATAATGGCCAGGGGGCCACAGAGCCCAGAAAAAGAGGTTTGGTGCGCTGGCTCCAAAGGGTAAAATCGCCCTCTGTGAGGATGGCTTCTCCCATTGAATTCCTGTGACCTGATGTAGGCTCTGTCTGACTGACAGTGGACAGACACCCCTTGTATCTCCTAAGCAAAGGTAACCAGACCTGTCCCGCCCTTCCCTTCTTCCTATAGGTCCCTGCTATGTCATCGCCGCCCCCTTCCCTGTATCCCTTTTAAGCCCACTCGGGCTGGTATTTTCCTCTCTTCGTTTCCGGTTCCCTTCGAGGGAGCTCCTACAATAAACCCTTGGAACACCGGCCGAAGGAGCCACCTCTGCTCATTTGTTTCTGGTCACACCTGGGCTATTTCTAAGCCCCAGGCGCGCTGGGCTCCGTGCCCTCCACCGCACGGGCTGGGAAGCAAGGCAGCGAGGCACCGAGGTGCCACAGGGTGCTCTCTCTTTGTGTTGGGCGCTCCTGGACAAGCTGCTGCCATCCCAACCCGGCCAGCGTGCCGGTGTACTAATATACTTCTCCTCAGCCAGGGGGGAATGAGCCAGGCTGCTCCGCTCCAAAACACACCACAGGTGTAGATGTGGAAAGCGTTCGGTGCATTTGCTGCACTGAAAGAAATGACCAAAGTCAGCAGGAAAAGCAGCCTGTTCATGTTTCAGCAGTGCTGGAGGCTTTCCAGGTTTGTGGATGTGCACTGGCCCATTTGAATCCTGCTGGCTGTGAATTTCCACATTTCCGCCATGAAAGGTGAAATTAGGACCTGAGGTGACAAGGATTTTTTAATTTTCACCTACTGGGCTGCTTTGCTTGTGACCTTTCCCTGTGGCTTTAGGAAGTCCACATGTGGGTGACTGGCTGGTGCCTGGTGTCAGAAGAGTTTCTCTGCTCCTGTTTCCCATCCACTAAAATCCCGTCAACGTGGCATTAGCAAATTGTGCCTTTGGACGCCACGGGACAGCTCTGCCCACAGTAAATGCTTGTGAAGGGAACAGGACTAACCACATTGAGTAGTTTTAAAAAGTGTGTTGACTTTTAATAAAAAGGTTTTCTATATGGTACCTTGTAAATGGAACTAAATTCTGGTGTGAAAGGCGGTCTCAGTGCCTCTGGACACATATTGGGGCTCAGATACTGTGTAATGGGCGCTTCTCCACTCATAAATAAGTGATATATTAATTTTGCATGAACTGCTTAAAGCTAAAATAGGTTTTCACTCTCTTTGCCTGATTGCAGTATTACCACCTGGCTCCTCTTATTCACATGGGATAAATCTTCACTTCTGGTCTTCAGTGTATGCTTGAACTTGTGAATTTTTCATGCTATTTACTGTGGGGTTGTTTTCCTGCTCATGGTCTCTGTTAAATACTGATACATTTTCAATTATTTTTTTAATCTGATAAAGCTTTCAGCTAATTTTATTTGAGCTAATAAGCAATTCACCCATCAAAAGTGTGTTTTCAGATCTTTTATCCGGAATGCCAATCTCCATTGCAAATGCTGCTTTCTGCTCGCCCGCTGAGGCTTTGCACACCCAGATGATGTACAGCACAGCTGAGCGACTCCATGATTGTAGACTTGAAAAGTGTTTGGTCCAGCACCGGGCAATTTTTTCCCCCTCCATATCTTTCTGTTTCACATTTGAATGTATCATTGTTCTGTGTTGATACCACAGTGTTACTTGGTACCCACAGTCGTTTATTGCTGTAACCGAAAGATGCCCTTGAGGTTGTGGTGTGGTGACAAAATACCGGGTTCTCTGCAGTATGTGAGGAGGACTGGAGTGAGAGGGGTGTGGGAAGCCTCAGCTCCTTCCATCTACTAAATTCACTCTTGGTCTGAGCATCACTTTACTTATAACCTGTCAGGAGAGGGCTTGGCCAGAGGCAACCCTAACGGACCCAACAGCAAATTCCCCAGTGACACGGGTATGCTTTTACTGGCACTGGGAGAATGAGTTTGTTTAGTGAGAATCATGGGGGCTTTCCTGCTTACTTAACCAAAGTAAAGTTCTTTGATCTTCCTCATCAGTCTTGCATGGACAACTCGCCTCGTGCTATAGCTGCAAGCCCAGTTTGTGTGCACCATACGGGTGGGATCTCTCTCCTACAAAGAGGTGACATTTTAATTTTCTTTTCTGTGCTCTGTAATTGCCAAGTTGAAACAAGGGCCAGGACCTCTTCCTGTGCCCCTGGAGCAGTGGGAATATTCGTGTCTCCAGGGTGTGCATTGTGTGTGCTGACTCTGCTGTCGAGAGGACCCGTCCAGGGGTCGGGGGGCAAAGAGGGGCTGGGCTGGGCTCCCTGCCCCACCCTGCACACGCAGCTCTGCCAGTACCTGCACAGCTCTGCCGGTAGCACCAGTGTGGCTGTGGCATGGCAGGAATTGCTGCTGCTTCTGACACGTCCGGGGACCCTGCGTCCAAAGCATCACTGCGGAGCAAATTTTTGCTGTTGAATCCAATCCCTTGGAAACTAGTTTCTAATGGAAATGATAATGAAACTTTAATTATAACTGTGCTGCTTGGTTCCCTAAGCGTACACATCCCATTAGATGGTTTCTGCTAAGATAGTGACATCTTTCAATTTAATTTCTAAGCATATTTAAAAAAAAAAAAAAGAAAAAAAGAAAAGAAAAGACGCTATTACCTGTGACGTTACAACAGTTAGTATTTTTTCTGGGTTCATCAAAATTTCATTGGCATTAACTGGAGATGTGACCAGAGAGCAATATAGTTCCTTGGGTTATAGAATTGAACAGAAATATTTGCATGAACCAGAGACATATTTTTTGATGAAGTTTTATATTTTTAAGTTGTAAGGAATTTTTCTCTACAGCAGAAGGGCTTGTACAGATCATTGTTTGGGCAGCATGCAATCCAGGTTTTATTCAGGTGATTAAGCATATTGTTCCCATATGACTAGTAAAGGAAAAATACGGTGCAGTCTTCCCTCGCTTATATCTGTATCATCATCTTATGCAATAATTTTGCAAAAAAGGGTATTTAACATATTTTTAACAGACGAGCCATTCCATTAGCTTCAGTTGCAGGCTCTGTGGGTAGGACTAACCATTATTGCAACCCAGAAACATGCAGCTGGAACTAGACTACATTAACCTGTTTATGAATGAGATTATTTGTAGGGCAACTACAACCCCCCAGATCCTTTCTGCGTGAGAAACCGGGCAGTTTAATGGTTTGTGGATTGAATGCAGATCATTGAGTGTCTCCAGTGACAGATAATGCAGGATAATTCCAGGTGTTGGAATCTGATCTTTCCAAGCTTGTCTGGGGTGTCCCCTCGTGACACCTGCTCCTTGGTGGTTTGGATATTGCAGGGCTGTGAGCATGGAGGCAAGAGCTGATAGACACACAAACAGGGAGGGATCCTTCTCTTCAGCCTCAGCACTCTGGGGTGTAACCAGCTCAGGTAACGTGGCCAGCAATGATAAGCAGCTCTCAGGCAGACACCTCTGTGCTCTGATGCTGGGATGCAAACAGGCAGGGCAGCCCAAGGCACCGTCTGCTCCCAGCATGTCTGTCCAGGGAAGTGCATAGTGGAGTCTGGGCTTTAGAACCCAAGTCTTTGTCCTTTTCTAGGTGGACTTGAAAAAGAATAATAATTTGGGAAAAAAAAAAAAGCATTCTTTCTGATGCTGCTAGCTAAGAGGGACAGGAGAGGCCTTTGCAGCATTACACTGAAAAGTTAGAGATTTTTCACTGTTGATTTTTGAAAAGGGGAAGAAAAAAAGGCACTCCAGTGCAGGAGAGTGTAAGAAAGGAGGTTGTTCTTAGTTTAAAATAGCCCCAGAAAGCAATTACTCTTCTTGTGGGAAGTGCAGGATTCCTGAGTACTTCTTAAGCCTGTCCTGCAGGTACAAATGTGCCTTTTAAAGTTTAACCTGCTCTGTGAATCCTGCTGGGAACTCCGTTTTCTCTCCTTGGCTTTGTTGCTGTATCTCCTGCTTGTCTGTGTGAGTGATGCCAGATTGCAGTAAAGAAACGTTGACATTACAACTCGGAATAAAGCCTTCTTCCCTGTGCAGCGCAAGGGGCTCGCTTTTTAGAGATAAGGCTAGCACCTTAGCACTGCCCCTGAGTTAATGATTATCACATCCCAAATGCAGAACCAGGGGAATGAGCGTGGTGCCAGTAGGAGAAGATACTGAAGGCATGTGGTGTCTTTGACATGGCATCAGCTGTGAGCTGAGGGCCAGATCTGTTATTTAGTGCCCGAAGCAACCTCGGTGTTACTTTGAGCGTTTTCCCTCTGCTTTCATTGCAGGTTTTTATTCCAGCCATTAATTTATATAAGATGCTGGGACTGGGAGAAACAAGGGAATAGAATTCAGCCCAAATACCTTGCTATGGGGTCAGGCTTTTGTTCCTTGCTGGTAAGCAAAGTGACAGAGGACTTAACACGTGAGCTGTGGGACAAGGCAGATGCAGTGTTTCCAGGTGTGTATTACCTGTTCAGTGTGTACCAAACCCAGCATGTGAACAGCCCAATCTTTCTGTATTTGAAAAATTAAAAAAAAAAATAAAAAAAGAAGAGAAGAAAAGAAAAAAGAGAGAAAGGAAAAAAAACCCTGTGTGTGCTGCTTAGGAGAACATTTTAACATCTGGAATAGCCAACATGTGTAGATCATGTTCATCATCTTCCTAATCAGCACTTTCCTTAATGAGCTAATTGGTGGCAACACAAAGTGGCTGTATGAAATTGGTGCAGCAGGCTGCTGCTCAGTGGCTGCCTGAGCATCATGGCTGTGACTGCTGAAATCATCCCACTGCACAGCAGCCCATCCTCTCGTGCTCTCAGAGCCCCTGCTCCGCTCCCTGTCTGTCATCCTGTGTTCCTGCAGCTCCGTGAGGGCTTTTCTCCCCTGAAGAGCAGTCAGGGCACCACTGTGGCCTCGCTCCTCACTGCCCCAGGCCTGGAAACAGGCAGCTGTTTCCCCTCAGTGCCTCTCATCTGCACAGGCAGGATAAAAGCCAATGTGCTGTCCTTTTAGACAGAAGAAAGTATCTCCGTGCCTGACAGTCCATGCACAATGGATTTTGTGTCTGCACCAGCTCTGGAGTGTGGAGTTTTGTCATCTCTGTTGTTCCCCTGTGCACAGGGAGATCGTGGTGTAAAGCTCAGGGATTTGGGGAGAAGGGGCAGCTGCAGGCTCGCACTGGGGTGCAGGAAAAGGTGGGGAGGTGCAAAGCGGATTTGCACACACCAGGTTCCTTCTGGCATTGCTTGTGCAGAGCCAAACCAGGAGAGGAACGATGTCTAAACAAATAGAAGGTGGATCCAGAAAGGAGAGACACTACATCAGAGAGGGGCTCAGAAGGGAAGAGATGCAAATTCCGCCTGCCTGCACGTGGGGACTTGGTGCAGCAGGGACTGCCCCCTGCACCCAGGGCAGCGTGGACCTCTGCAGTGGGCAGGCAGGGCCAGATGGGGATGGGGCAGAAGCTGGAGCACTCCCAGAACTGGTGATAGCTCTTTGGGCTCTCAGGACCCTTGATCCTCCCCTGTCACCCTTGCAGGGATGGCCCTTCACCCATGGAGCAGTAACGGGGTGCAGTGGGGATGTCCCTGTGCAATGCAGTCCCTGGCACGGAGCCTGTCCTTTGCTCCATCACCATACAGGCTTCCCTCTGGGAACACAGATCCTGAAAGAAAGCACTGTGTTATTTTATATATAGTGGAGGACTTACCATTTAATAATTTTGTCCTTAACATGGTGCTGTTCATCTCTATTCATGATCTCTGGATTTCAAATGAACATGCCCTGCAGAGCACGAATTTACATGGAAATTCTTACAAATCTGGAGGGAAGTGCACTTTGTGTCTGCAGTTCAAATTTCTACTCCAGAAACTTCTTTCAAATATCAATCTGTACAATTCTAGTAAAAAAAATTAGTACCATGACAGGTGAATTTTGTTTTCAATTAGACTCTAAGGCCCAAACTTTAGGAAGGAGTCAGCCCAAGATCTTTAAGATCTCAGTACCTGATGTTGTGAGCCTAAATCCACATTTACACAATTACCCCTCCAAACTCCCCCCCATGCCCTGTCCTGCCCCACATGCAGGCACCAGCATTAAAAATGCCTTGGCACCTGCAGCGTTCCTCCTCTTCAGGGAACAGCCTGGAATACAGAAAATCTCTGCAAAACAAAGTGCACCTTTTATTATATAACCTCTAAATTGCAATTTGGAAAACAAACAGCTTCTTTTCTGGTTCCCTAAAGCCACTGTGAAGGGAGATATACTTTGTCTTACCAAACCATCTACTGTTATCTACAGTATTCGTGTTTTCAATTACAATGATAGTGTGGGATTAACAGAGAAGAATTCCAACCTATAGGTTAGGGAGTAAGCAGGGCAGACCCACCCAGCTTTCCAGGGAGGCTCCACAGAGCCTGCAGGAGCCTGATTTTAGAAGTACTGTGAAAGTGAAACCTGATGTACTGGAAGGACAACCAGATTACAATGCAGGCAGGACCAAGATTTTGAATTAAAAGTGTGTATTGGTGCACAAACAGATAAAAATAACCAAAGCCTCTTCATCTGAGGGCTTGCAGAGGAATAATATCTTTCTAAGGTATGCTTTTATAAGCATTAAACAGTTTTTGGCACTTGTAATAATCACAAGGTCCAAAAAAATGAAGGTAGAAAATTGACTTTTTCTGGGAAAGAGCACTGTTAATATTGAAATCATTAAAGAAGCCAAACTGTGTGAAGGGCATCTTTATTCCCCTTTGGCACATCATGACTTCACTTCGATCAATGCAAGCTACATCTCCACGGTTTTCTTTGTCTAAACCAGCTTTGATCAACTCAATTGCACAAATTTCTCCAGGCTCCTTCAGTAGTAAGGATGTGTGCACTAGGCTGGTCGCTGGCGACCTGTCCTTATCCACATGACCTTTATGATGAAGAAATAAGATTTAGAAACGAGATTTTTTAGAAGAAGAAATAGTATTCAGATCTCAGTGGATCAGCAAAAGGACATGGTTGTGAAGAGCTGCTGGGTTTATTCCAGCCAGCAGCACAGGGTACCTGCTCCTTCACGTAGCCAGTGGCAGAACGTAGGAGCTTCATCCCTTTTGGACAGGAGATCCATAAAGAGAGGACTGATGGAAGTTCTTTTTGTGGCTGTGGGCTGAGCAGGCTGGGTCCAGCCGGGCTGGGCAGCCCAGGGCAGGAGGAGAGGTGTCAGGGGTTGCTGTTTGTTGGGAGCAGCAGGTCCCTGCAGCACCAGGAAAGAGAGAGATGGGTCAGTAACGGGGACAAGAGGGGGATTCAACAGGCACAAAACCCCACCTGCTTTTAAGGGGTGGGTAGAGAGGAGGTTCAGCTTGGTTTTAATCTCCTCCTCGAACTGTTGGCTCTTCACTTCCCTCCTTAACTCCTCTCCCCAGTGGGAGCAGGGTGCCTGGTGTCCGGGTGGCTGCGCCTTTCCCTGCCCCGGGCAAAGCAGAGAGGAAGCAGGGAAGGACCCAGGAGACACAAAAACACTCTGGCATGCACATGGAGTAAATCAGGGTGTTAAACAAAACCTCTGCTCTCAGCTGGCTGATGTTTCAAAGGAAAACATTTCAAACGCTGGGAGAGATTGTGCAGTTAGCCGGTGATGCAATTACATGGCTGTAAGCTGTAGAAACTCTTTCAATGTGGCACATATTAAACCTTTCAGAGGTAGTGCTTTGATTTTTAATTTTACGCTGTTGGCAGGCAATCAGGGTCTTTAATAGTATGGGGGCCAGAGGGAAAATGTTTCAAAACAGCAAGGATCTTATCATAGTGTGCAATTAATGAATAATTATTAAAAACCAGAAATAGCTGGAAGAGCAGGCAAGAGCTGGCAATGCAATTCTCTGGTTTCAGGCCTATAATGAAATCTCAAGAGAGGGAAGTATGATATGCAGCTTTGTACAATTAAAGCTGGGATTTTTTTCCCCCTAGCTGAAAGATCAGTGATCTTGAAAAATATACCTGTCACTTGGGTTTGTTTTCCAGTCTTTTAATTGCCTTGGTAAAGCATTAACATATAACAAAAATGGATACATTCTTCTGCAAACTATGGATTTTTGGGGTTCTTTCTTTTAAACAGTAAGATTTTGATTATTTAAAAAAAAAAATAGAAGATTGTCAGCATAGTCTGAATGTGTTAATCATGGGAAAGGGCTCAAGTAATGCTCTGGCTGGTAAATTTGTCCAGGAAGACAGCAGAGATAAGAAGAAAAGCTTCCATGAGGGCATCCACATCTGTTTGATGCTCTGCAACAGGATAGTGCTTTCTCTGTGATGCTGAGGAAATTTCTTAACCACCTGTGCTATCTTCCTATTTCAAATCCATTTAAAAAAGAGCAACCAAAAGGTGCAGCTATCACTGTGTTACCACTGGTCTTGTTTTTCTAATCAGAAGTGTGCTTAGAGTTTGCATTTTCACTTGAGGAGTATAGGATCTTGCTGCTTGGAAGTGGGAACAACTGCTTAGCTTTTAAAGCTGCATAACAAATCTAATAGTTGAATGTGCAACACTCATGTTTTGCCACTGGAATCCATTTGCCTGTGGCACAGCAAGAGGGCTCTGCCATGCAGGCTTGAAGATGCATTTGCTCGAGCAGCCTCTTCTTTCGAGTACTGAATGGCATTTTCTCACTGCTGTTTCATTATACATGAATTTAACACAGAAAAAGTTATTTACAGCTATCAGGCGTTTCTCCATACAATGCTGAGAGGGGTTTTTCCATTAGCTGTGAGCTAGAGCAGCTTGAATCGCGTGCGTGTGAGTGTTGCCTGCTCTCGCTCTGCGTTCCTGTCCCTGGGGCCACCCCGTGGGATTGGCACCCCGCAGGGGTGTAAGACGTGGCACCCTCCTGTGCAGTGCCTGTGCTCTGGTGCCTGACTGCTGCTGACAAAAACAGACTGTGAACGACTCCGAGCCGCGCCGAAAGGGAGGAAAAACTCTCTTAGTTCCTTGGAAGGCTTTCTGGCTTGAGCACACTTTTGCATATTTATTTAGACACTTTGATTGCCACGGAGCATGGCAGCTCTAAAGAACTTCATGAGCTAGGAAGTGCTTCTTGAGAAACAATTAGATTTCCCAGACACATTGCACTGGAAACCAATGGCACTCTGTCAGGGAGGACGCCAAGTTGGCTGGTGGAGGCAAGTGAAACCCGTCACAAATGAGAGGTGGCATTTCCTTGCAGCTGTTTCTACGAGACACAAGTAGATCCTCAGCACTGAGCCCGGTTTCTTTCTGCTGGTGTTTTGTTTTCTGGCCTCAGGGTTTTATTCTGCTTTACTTTTCTCGCGACTCTGATGCCCCCTCGTTTCTCCAGGTGTTGTTAATGCGGTGTGTGTGAGAGACTCCCCAGACCCCTCTCCAGGCTGGGGGACACGAACTTCCCAAAAGATGTGGGAGAGGGGATCCTTGCTGAACTTTGCCAGCCAGCAGCGCAGGAAGCTGCTCCTCTGAATGGACAGCTGCAGGCATTAGAAAACGGTCCTTCCTTTGGGCAGCGATTTTGCAGTCCCTGTCCCTATTCCCAGGCGGGGTGGGTGGGTGCAGCAGGGTTCCAGGCAGGGCTGGGTGCCCATGACGGCTGAGGTACACAACAGGAGCCGCGTGCGCTCCTGTCCTCACATCACATCACGCTGGTTTTGGGAGCAGCTCCTCCTTATCCCAGGGAAATGCCCCGAGTTCTTTTGTTCCTGAAGCACCTCCTGAAGGCAGCAGCTTTTTTTGCTCCTTCTCCCTTTAAAGCATGGAGGCAGAGCGTGCACCAGTGGAGTTTGTTGCGGTGTTGTGCCTGCCTTCAGCTCCTGTCACTAATGGATAATCTTGCCGGATCTGCTGTAATGCAGTGCCAGCTCAGCAAGCTCCAAGGCGCTCTTGGGTAAAGTGCTCTCCATTTTGAGACCATGGTTGGCAGCTTATCACTTGATTTATCTCCTATTTCCAGGTGTGGAACTAAAGCTAAACTGTCATTGTAAATCACTAATTCAAGCAGAGTGAGTGAGCAGCTCACAGTTGGCATATTTCAATACCACTTAATTAGAAAAAAAAAAAATTCCCTTGTTCTGTACAAATGTACAATACAAATCCTTTCTCTTAGTGCTTCAGATGGGTAAAATGTTCTTTTGAGTCCCACATGTCTAACGCTGCTGCTCATCTTGTTACAACAGACTTTTAATTTTGTCCCTGGGACCAGATTGGGAAGGAGCTTTTTTAAAAGCCCAACCCAGTATGTGTCTCAGTCTGGGAAAGAATCCCTGCCTGCTGCTGGCACGTACACCAGCACTGACACCTCTTAACCCATCTTTGAGCCTGCTGACCATACTTATTTATTTTTTAATTAAAAAAGGCCTTTTGTCCTTGGTAATTGTGTAACTGCCCTTTTATGTCCCAGTAGTCCTCGATGAGGTTGAGCTGTGTGTCTTCCCTAAAGGTGTTCTCATTTGACTCTTGTTCAAAACCCGCTTCCAACTGCAAATTGTGCTTTTGCATGACTAGACCTTCTCCTCTACCCACCCCTGATTTCCTTACACTACTTCCATGAAAAACAGACTCATTTACTGGATCAGTGGGAATAACATTTTCTTGTGGCATGCCACTTCGAAAAAATAAGAGATTCTAGATACGATCACTGCCTTCAACCCTCCTCTCTCACCATCCCCTCTTCCCTTCCTCCGTTACCCTTTATGCTTCTGCTGCACTGCTGGATGGCTGCACATCCAGCATTTGCATCGTGTCCCTCCCTCTGCTCTTCATCTTGCCAGCCTAAATTGCTCCAGCAACCTCATAATTTTGATCTGCAATCATTTTGCTCCAGTAGCTCACAAACCAAACACTCCCTTTCTTTTCAGCCGGGGCTGGCTTCTGGTGTGCTGATCTCAAAGTAACTCTGGAGCTGAGAGGTTTGTGAGGAGCCAGGTGCACCAAAAGGCAGATTAAAAATTAAAGCTGGAAGAGAGAACATCCCTCTTAAGACACCATCCAGTGTTTTTTTCTTTCAGCAATAGCCAGTTGCTATTTAGACACAAAGTTATAAAATCACTATCCTGTTGTAAAAACAAATATCGTTTAGAAAAGAAAAAAACAACCAACTGACAAACAAACAAACAATAACACCATCTTTTAATTTATTGATGTGATTTTTTTTTTGTCCAAACGTGATTTCTAGCAGGCCTTTCTACTGTGGCTAAAAAAATTGCATTCTACATAGGATTTTCTCATTCAGATCAATTTGCTAAATTTTCATTTAGTTTCAAAGTGGTTCATTTTGTTGAGGCTTCATTTTGTTCAGACTAGCAACTCAAGAGGTTTCCTGTAGCTTAGAGAGATTGCTTTTGAATTGGTACATTATTCAGCCATGAATTGTTTCTTTAGTATATGAGCAGCTGAGTGGGGCTTTTATTACAAATATGAATTTCAGTGCAGAACAACTACTATTTTTGCCGAATAAAGAATGTAAAATTTAGCACAGGTCTTCATACTATGCTGAGATGCTTTTCCACACTGTGTGCATTGGGTATTTTTTTAAATACTTAGCAAAAAACTCCTATAGGGCATGGTAATATGATTGACTGCAAACAGGATTTTAAAAATAATACAGTTTAATGTAGAAATGTGGCTACAGAAATAAGAATTGAAACCCTTTTCTTATTATCTGGAGATGCAAGTAAGTACATTTTGGTTTTTGTGATCAGCTACTAATTAAACAGGTTTTCAGCTGCATTCAGCACCTGATCCTGTTGCCAAATTCCAAGTGAGTGTAGCAGGATTTCTGCAGTCACTGAGGTAATGAGGTGGCTCAGGGTAGCAGAGCCAGTGCAATCCCAGTGTTACGCACCAGCCTTTTAAAATATGGTTTTCCTCCGTGTTGTTTCTTGTTGTTTACCAGTGTACATGATTGCTTTTACCTACCTGGAATTAGTTTCCATCTCTGCAGGATTTTTTGTCCAATAAATTAGCTCGGGTATACGGAAAGCAGTAGGAAAGAAGTGCCTGGGTTTTGAAGATGCTGTCGTTGGATTTAGGGAGATGCTGTAGATGGAATATTCTTGTAGCAAATCAGGTGACACTATTTACGTGGTGCTTGGGGTAAATTAGAGGCCCTTGTGTGTTCCTTAGGAAAGACACGCAGGATCCCGTCATGAAGCAGATCTCCTGCTCAGTGTAGCTTGAACAGGCTTTAAAGGTGCAGCCACCAAAAGATTTCAGAGGTGGGAGGCAGGGTTTGGAAGGGCATCCTGCCACCCCCCTCAGCTGCCCAGGGGTCACTGGAGCACCAAGCGCTGGCTCTTGGCTCTCTGACTTCCAGGAGAGAAGAGTCCATTTTTTGCTCTGATATCATAGGAAAGAGCTGCTTGTCCTTTGCTCTGTGACTTACTGGTCAAAAAAGCTTATTGCCATAAGGGAAGATGAATTAGACTTTTTGGTTTAATCTCTTGAATAATTTAAGAAAAAATAGCTCTATTACCTCTTGGGAGTTAGAGTTTCACTCATTAGTAGGTAGAAACCTTACAAAGTTCAAAAGAAGGTATTTGAAAATCTCTTCCCAAGATGTCTTAGTTGATAGGTCTGAGTAGAAAAACTTATTTCAAAGGAAGAGACCATTCGGGAAAGAGGACGAGAAATGAAAAGTCCAGTGGATGTAGCTGTGTGAACAGGGGCAGAACAGCTACTTAATTACATAGCAATGTCAGAAGCAATAGGATTATCTATTTCTGTCATGGTCTGGGTCAAACTGAAGACCAGCAGTTGAACTTAAAGTGCTATATAAATGCATAGGAAAGTTCCCAAAAGCTTATAATCACCCTCTCAGTTGCTGTGAATTCTGATATTTAATGATCTTCTTTCTCTCTTTCGCAGTCATATTTTTATTATATGTGAAAGGGTTATTGTAAAAGTCTTTTCTCTTCACACAGGTCCTATGTCCCCACAGTTGGAACCAGCTGCATGAAGCTGGAGGAAGAAATGTATTTTGTAATTTACAGTAGGGTAGATTTAGTCCTTGCTAAAATCCTCTGCATCTTCACTGTGTTCCAGAAAACACCGTATTTATCACTGGATTCCAGAATCCACATTAAAAATGGCATAATGGAATACATTGCTATGTCTTGATTCTTCCTCTTTGTTTATAGAGTCTCCTTCAAAAAGCACTGTTCTGTTCCTGTATTTTCTCGAAGAGAGGGATAGAGCAAGCTGTTGGGTACTTGTAGCTCAAGCTTAATTAGTTTTCTCGGGTCTGCAGTAATATCTTATAGTTCTTAGTGTGTCTTGGAAAGGTGCTACAAAAGATAGAGAGAGCTGCATGCTCCAATTCCACCTGGAATACTCTGGTTAGCTGTGGATTCACCTCAAGGAAATAAAGAGAGTTAAAAGGCCAGCAAAATGTATCCTGTACAGCTCGGATAAAAGAAAGGAGCACACACTGTTTTTTTCCAAACTTTAAATCATTATAAGGGAGATGATTTCAAATAAATGATACACACCAAAATGAGCTGACATCTTTTGCTATAGCTGAGATACAAGGCTGAGGTTGCTTTTGTGGAGGAGAGGAAGAAGCACTGCCTGACTTTTGCTGTGAGCTGCCCACCTGAGACATTTTGGAGGTCCCCAGCAGCTTCTGGAAGCAAAGTGCAAATATCATAGCACAGACAGCAGGCTCCCAAACCAAATGGTGTCCGTGTGCTGGGCAAATCCGTGCCCGGGTGTTTACCTGAATGCCATTTGCAGAGCACATTCGCCTTCTAACCTGGTACGGGAGAGTTTGAATTAGGCTGCTGCAAAGGCTGTGGTGAGGGGGAAAAACACTCTTTATCTTGTATATATATTCCTTGAAGAGGTTTGAGAAAGGAGGTTTTGACAGGTTTGCGCTCATTACAATTCTCTGGACAGCTCCAAAATGTAAATAGAAGGAGATTCAGGTGTTAGCAGAGAAGAAACTTTTCTGCAATCAAAATACTACAGCTCCCTGAATAGCCTTCTCAGAGGGAAGCTGCAAACAAGCCCTGTTTGCCTGGGACATTTTTCTTAGAGTGATTTCAAGGAGCTTCGCCACTACCCAGGGGTTTGATCTAAATAGTCAAAGGTTAGGCTTAATTCAGGAAATAAAACTGCCTTGTTGCTTAGGATTTACTTTGTGTTTCCCCCATCAACACGATAGCCAGGGCACAATTCAAAGAGCCAGACCGGAATTCAGCCTGCAGGGCTGGAATTGCCCCTGTGCTCTACTGGAGGTGGCTGAATCAGACATTCCTCCTCTCCCCACCCTCTCCAAAAGATACCTGTCTGCCACCACCAAACACCTCATTCCTCACCCTCCTGCAGGTTAGGATAGTCACTGTTCTCAGGGACAGAGGAGAACAAAGAAGTGGCCTTGGGTCTCAAAGCTGAGTCCCTGAGCTGCCATCCTCACGCCAGTGATGCCACAGCTGCCTTGTGAATTTCTGCTCTTCCATTCCCTGGCTCCTGCTTCCTGTTGCAGATTTTGGTTGGTGGAATTTGGATAACTACACATGATTTTAATGGCAATTTGCTTTGGTTTCTCTTCTCACTTAGGCTGCTGAACATAAACTCCAATTGCATTTGTTTTTTAAAGCAGCTGGCAAGCATGATCGTGCTACCATTTGTGCATCAATAATTCCATTTTCATCTCACTTGCTAAAATACAGCAAGTTTTATTCATTTGCAGGTTTTTTGTACAAAAATCTGACTTGTGTATTGATAATACATGTCTCATTTAGGAAGAGCTTTGCTGATCCCCCCATGATCATCACTTCCATATAACACATAGTTAAAGCTTGTATTTCTGGCAGAGCTCACAAGTATCTGATGTATCTGCCGAGCTAATAGAGCATCGTTCTGTATTTGTATTCTGCAGTTGATTGTTCAATGATTTCTCTTGCTGAATTGCAATAGATGAGCTGTTTAATGTTGCAACGGCTCATTTTGTAATGTAAAAACAAAAAACCTCTCAATTTCAAATTGTGTTTGCTAGTTAGAATGCAGAATTTAAATGAGATTTATATGGAAGATGTATTTTTCCCATTGTTTTGCCAATGCAGAAGGAAAACAGGTCTTCACTCTTTCTAAAAGAAAATCAAAGCAACCATGGTAAGAATTTGTTTTGCAAGGAAGAAGCATCAATAAAAACTAAACATCTCCCCTACTACACATTTCAGTCCATATTAGTGATTTTTAAGAATACTTTCTCAATTCAGAAGTAACAATTTCCAATAAGTGTATCGCTCCTGACAGCTGGAATATTAAAATTTCTAAAAGTGAGCACTTTATACTTATTTTACCCTGGTATGTCTTCTGATGCTCAGTCTATGAATATTTCCACAACATTCTTGATCTTCTTTTCGCCAAAGTAGCCCTGATTTTAAAGAAGCTTTTATGTTTTACTGGTGAATTGTGCTTGTGAATGGCAATCAATGGCTGAAAAGCAGGTGCTGGATTTTGTCTTTTATTGACAAACTGCATGAGATGGGCACCTGAATGAACAGTCAGCCCTCACTTCAAATGCCAAGTTGGTATTTATTGTACGTTCATGACTGTTTACCCAGCCCTGTGAGGGAAGGCACCCAAGAGAGCAAGCAAGCATAGTAAATTCTGCTGGTTTTTATGTTTGGGGCAGCCTTGGCTCTGTCCAGAGAGTTGGGATCCCAGGAAAAGTGCTGTGGGGTATTGGTGAGTGACCTGGAAGACAAATCCACACTCAGGGACTCCCCACGTCATGGGGGTGCAGCCTCAACACGGAATTATCTGGTTTCAGTATCATAGACTAAAACATCATCTCTGTGTACAGTTGTGCACATTTAGGACTGAATTACAGCTGGTGAGGAGTGCTAAGATGGAATTTGATATTGTAATATTAACGCTGAAGAGCAAGATATACCTCCAGCATCGATTTTGTCCTGGAGCCGCTGGCATTGGCTCCACTGGTGATGCCTTAGGATTTTAGCTTTTATATTTTCATATATTTGTAATCCTGCAATTCTTTAGTGTGTAACTCTGAGCTCCATACAGAGTGTTAGCAACTGCTTTTCCCACTTTTGTCAGACTCAACAATTCCTCTCTAGGCCTGAGAATCAAGGACAGCTCACTGTCTCAGGCCCCAAGAAATGTAAACAAAAATGAGTTGGAGGGAGCAAACTGAGAGAATGGGACTGCACTGCCTGAAGCTGTAACTGGACAATTAATCTCTGATATGCAAATGGACAAAACTTATATCTGTCTGAAAAACGTGTGACTGTGTCCATCCTGGGTGCAGTCTCTGTGAGACTCCTGCACTGCCCAAGGTGCGCCCTGTGAAGGCCTTTCAATAAATCCCTGCCCTTTATCCTTTCACTCTGTCCAGCCTCTGCTCCAGGGCAGCCTCTACAAGGCATCAATGGACATGGGGGAAGCTTCTGGCAGCTTCTCACAGAAGCCACCTCTGTAGCCCCCCACTGCCAAACCCTTGACATGCGAACCCAACACAGAGTATTAAAATGAAGATGATTCCTCCTGGTACTCTACAAGCATATCTGTTTTTTAAAAGCGTATCACAACTTTAATCACTGTTTCACAAAACGTCTGCTGACGTTCAGTAACGATACTCCTGTCATGAAAGTTTTCTGAGTGTTTTTACGTTTTTTCTACTGTTTGTACTGTGAAATGACAGTATTTAAAAATATTTGAGAAGCAAAACTTGACCCTGCTAGGAACTGAAGATAATTGTCAGACATTTTGCTAAGAAGTAAAACTGTTAACACTTGTGTCCTCACTAATTATGTTCTGCATGTCTGTGTTCCCCTGGCAACTCCTGGTGCCTCTGGTACCACTCTAACTAATGGCTCTGGGCTGTTAGATGATGGTGCAAAGCAAAAATAGCTTATTCTTCTGAAGAGCAATGCTTGCCATTGCTCATGGAGAAGTGTGTGATGGGATCCCCCAGGTTGTTATGTTTTAATGCTGCAGAGTCAAAAAAGATTTTGCTGTAGTGCCCTGTAAGTCCCAGATGTGTGGATCAATGATACACAGAACTGAAACTTTGTTTCAGCTTCATGTGAAGATCTCATAATCTTCCTGTTTAATGGCCGTGTTCGTGTTTCTCAACCCAATGTGCTGCTATCAGCTGTAGAGGACTGAAGTACAATGGACATCATCACTCTGCAAGGAAGCCCAGGTGTTCTTCTGGGCGGGTTTCTTCAGCACTGGTTTCTATTAAAGGTCAGGTTGCTGGAAACACAAAATTGGCCTCACCCTTTGAGTCACTGATGGGATATTGCTGTGCTTCAGCCAGCCCAGAGCAGCTCTCTGCTGCCAGTCAAGAGCAGAAATGTGTGTAGCAGGGCAGGGAGGACCTGAATGGAGCAAACCTTTGGGTGATGCTGGGGTGTCATGCAGAGAGAGGGATTGTGGGCATGCTTTTGTATCCCTGGTTTGACTCAATGACACCACACTTGGCCAGAAGCTCTGAGAAGCCAACTTGGTCTCAGTGATCTCATGGCATCCTTAAGGGTATTTGAGGCAGGGAAGTGTAGTCCAATCCAAGTGAGATGTACATTTTGGATTCTGCAGCATCTGCTGGGCCTTAGTGATGATTTACGTAGTCACCTGTGAAATTAAGTGTCAAAAACAGCAGCAGGTGATTTTCTGATGCCATGGGGCAAATACTTGTGTGAAATTCTTCTTTATATGCCTGACAACTCCAGTTATCTACAGAGGCTTTAAATAAAATAAAAAATAAACTCCCTGTGTTGTCACTGCCCCACACTTGAACACATTGGTGTTTTGAGCAGAAAACGGCCACTTACGGGAGGAATTCGTGCATCACTTTAGCATTTGGGATTTAGTGAGACTCTTAATGGTGGCTTCAGTTGGAAGAAAGACAACTTTATATGTAACAGAACAGCAATATATTTATTAAAATCTTGCAGATTTGGTTCATTTATTGCCCCAAGAGGCAGCTTGTTTTTCCACAGTGCCTTTCATTTATTGCAGCAGTTCATGGGACAGCACTGCCCTGTCACCCAAGCGTGCTCGCTAATGAGATGTGGCCTCACTGCACAGCACCCTTGATGCTGGGAGGAGCATAATGAGCATGAGATGGACCCAAATGCCTCTGAAGGCTGTGGGAATTGCTAGTCTGTTGGTTTTTTGCTGGGAAGTGTTGCTCGGATGTACATGGAGCTGGTTTTCAGCCGTTTCTCCCAGGCCATATGCTTAATCCTTGCAGCAGTATTTACAACGATAACGAGTTTGTTGCTGGCTTCTGTTCAGTTCAGACCCATTCTGAGAAGGGCTGTGGGCTGTTTGCCAGAGCCTCTCTGTTAACACTTGATGATTTTCCTGCCTGTGCTGGTGACAAAAATGTTGTCTCGCTCGCTCCTTTGCCCCTGGTTTCCCTGCAGGGAAACCCAACAGGGGCAGGGGTTTGACCTCAGTTTTCTTTGCCAGTGGCACCCATGAATGTGGTCTGTAAGTGAGGTGGCTCCACAGCAAAAGGCAGCTAGTTGCTGATGTGCAGCCACGAGGAAATTCCTGTTCTCTGAGGAGGCTGCACACAGCAGCCAGCCCAGATCCAGAGTCTGAGCCCGAAGGGAGGCTGAGGGTCTCCCTGGTGGTTAGAAAAACTGAACGGGAAATCCCTGGGAGATAGACACTGGCCATATCTTCTCATTTTTTCTCCCTGTAGTTACAACCTGAGTAGGGCTAGTTTACTTATTGCCACCTTCTTTTACAGAGAAGCATTTTTGGGAGGCAAATCTGTGATTCTGAAAGTTGAGGATAAAAAAAAAGAGAATTGCTGAATAACTTGAGCTTATAGAAAATGCATGCAGCAATGCATGTATTGACTTGTTTCAATGAATATCAGAATTTATTGTCCCTTGAACTAAATATTGACATGGACAAAGCAATATCAATATTTATCTCTCAGGTTAATACATTTTATATTCACCTCAACATACATCAATATGTGCTTATTATTACTATAATGTTTGTCCTTCAGCAGAAGAAACTTGTATGTGGTTGAGAGGGGCAAGGGAGAAGTTTGTATTAATATTCTTCTCCTGTTTTTAATCTTCATCAGAAGTTTATCCTGCCCATGGAGCACAGTGCAGCCCTCATTCAAGCAAAACCCTTACTGATGGTTGCGACATTGTACACTGAATACAGATTGGGTGATGGGGTTTTGGGAAATGGGAAATTAATGGTCATGAGTACGCTCAGAAGGGCAGTGAAACCACCCCTTCTGTTTTATGGAGTTGGTGGTGCTCCCTGCAGTGACTCTGTAACCAGGAGCTGCCTCACTGCCCACACTAACAGAGGCACAGAGCACGGGACACGAGGGACGGGACTTTCATCTGAGATCCAGCTGTGAATCGCTGCCTACAAAAGGATGCTGCAGGTGTTGGGCAGGGGCACGCAGGCAGATCTGAGAGGAACCCTGTGGGAGGCTTATCTCGCGCCTGCGTGACGCGTGGCACTGTGCCCGTGGGCCAGCTGGAGCTGAACTCTGGGCACTCTGGTGCCACACAGAGCCCAGCAGCCTGCTTGGGCCTTCTGCCTTTGTGGCTGGGCAAGAGGAGTGTGGCCACTTCTCTGTGTCTGGAGGATTATCCCTCTGATCTGTCCCATTGCCTTTTTTCCCCTGTTCTAGGTCTTAGAGAGCAAGGCAGAGGTTTCCTAGAGAGATGATGACAGGTTGCAAGAAAAGGATGCAGGCAGGACAGCACTGAATATCACAAGACTAATTTAGGATATACAAAGGCCTTTTAGCACGTGATTTATGCTATACAGACCCTTTTATGTGGAGATACCAGCTCTGGCAGAAACTTTGCAATTTCCACAGAAGCCTTGAAGAGACACTGCAGTTCTCTGTGCATTTTGCTTTTAAACCTCTTGACCTTAAACCCAAGGGAGATGATGGGGGAGGCAATGATGAGACTGGGAGCAGAAGTAAAAAGTGTGTTCCTGTCTCCCACCTCTGCACACCTTTCTGCTCATCAAAAGCTCATTGCTGTTGGTCAGAGATAGAGAGAGGGAGGGTCAAGTCACTTTTTGGACAGTGGCTGACACCAGATAGTCACCAGGAGCTGTAAAAGCTGCAGGCTTGGGTCTGAAATTCTACCCAGCTGCTCGAGGACCAGAGAAACTGCTCCAAAGTCTTACCTGTCAGAAGAAGAACCAGTAGGAGATCCTTGAGGCTGGGGAGCATGGAAGACAGTCCCCTCCTTGGGGTGCTCCAGCCTCCCTCAGTTTCCCGTGCCGAGGCAGAGCAGCCTGCAGTGCCGAGGGGCAGCTGCCATTTGGGCAGCGCTCTGCCTGGTTTCTTCGCTGCACTTTCAAGCCAGACTTGCAGCAATGAAAGTAACAGCTGTTGGTAAACTGACATTTCAATGACAATTGTCAGGAGACAACAAACATATGGCAGCTGACTCCTCGCATGCAGGGAGCTGCAGCAGTGGAGGCACGGAGCAGCTGCAGATGCTGGAAGACAGCGCTGCATTGATCTACAGTTGGGAAGGTCATCTCAGTGACTGAAGACTGCATTTCATGCCTTCACTCTTCTTGGAAGCTAGAAAGACAATAAACTAGTGCCTTATGGCCTTATTTCTAACAAAACCCAAGATTTTCATCCTGGTTAAAATAATAAATGTAACACAAATACAGGCCAAAACCCCACCTCCTGAAAGTAACATTCTTAATTAGTACTTCAGTCTTTGCTTTTTTTTCTTCTCCTGAGTTATTAGTGGCTGATACTAAGACCATTGAGACCCTGATTAGTGGTAAGGTATCTTTGCACATTTTCAAAGCCGTTTGTAGCAGAATCCAATAGGGACCAAGTGCTTTCCTCATGATTAGCATTGCTTTATGACAGTAAACTTAATAATTAAAGGCGGTCTTATTTTCCTCCTTTGGGACTTCTTGGCACTTCTGATGTACTGTTTGAAGACTTTGTGACTAAGCATTAGTGTCATGTTGTGCCTTTGAGTACAGTCAGGCCAAGTACACAGAAGTGAAATAAACACTAAAAAAAGCTCTTCCTCTGAACCAACTGCATTTCTGCCTGCACTTGACTCACAGCTCAGTAACCATATGCTTATATTCCACTGACAATTGCCATTTAAATGTCAGTTTACAAGCAGATGCCGAGAGTCTGCCTTTGTGTCATTAATTAAATCACAGAGAGGCAAAGTTTGAGGTCTAACCCTGCTTTGGGCTGGCTGGGACGGAGCAGCAGCAGCAGCAGGGTCTGGCAGACCTTGACCCGCCAGGATGGTCAAGGTTAAGTGCACAGACAAAGGACTGTGTACCTGAGGTCACCAGGAGCCTCAGCTAAGGGGCTGTGGCAGCCAAAGGAAGCCTGTTCTTGGCACTGTCTGCTGGCAGTTATGATCTTGTTGATGATTTCAGGCTTTTTGGGATGGCTGGCAGTGGCCAGGATAGAGGCAAAACATTGGGTTATAAAAGGAGACAGATTTAAGTGCTCAGGTGCAGAAAAAAAGACACAAATCTATTCAATAGAAGAACAAGGGGAAGGGTGGAGAAGGAAGCCCTCGCTACCAGACATCTGCACATATTTAAAATCCTTCCCAATAAAGTTCATAATGAATTTAATTCAGTCCCCTATGGCCCAGAGGAATGTTCTGAGTAATAAAAAAGTATTGCTAAGGGACAGATGACTGCCAAACTCCTATCCTCTGCCAGCAATGAATATTTATACTATTGGCACTTAAATGCTAGGTTTATTTTACTACATAAATGATCCTTTGTCACATATTAAGAATTAATATTGTCAGACTGACTTTTGGTAAGTTAGAATAATGATTCCCAAATTTAAAGTGTTGTTAAATTTGTATGCTTTATTTGTAAAGAGGCTTGGGCTGGGTTTTTTTCAGATTAAAATAATAGTAGGATATGGTAATTCCTATTTCGGTGTAAACTGGTTTTGGCTTGTTTATGGTTTAGCTTTTAAAAGTACTTTTATTCAAAGATCTTTTCATGACTTTTGTTTTGTTTTGTTTGTTACCTTGAAACATCTAAATCAATGTTAAACGAATTCTGAGCTCCTGCCCTAACTTAAAGGTTGAGATGTACTCACTTACAGAAGATAACACAGGGGCTCGTGGCCTCTGCTGGCATTTTCTAATGGCCTTCTGATGATTAAACTGGAATGATTCAAATGTGAGTTGGAAATTTCAAGCACCAGTGATGGAGGTTGCAGAACCGCAGCATTACTTTGTTTATAAACATTGTTATTCCATGGAAGATGAATCTCTGCTCTGCGTCACTTCTGTGCAGTGATCAGGGAAACGGGGAAAAAAACCAGAGCTACTGTTCTTTCCTCCTTTAAGAAGAAAGAGTGGAAGGCAAAGTTGGATATGAGCTGAAATGTGAGGAATGATTCCTATCAGGCAGCAAGCTCACGGGAAGAATCCATCAGTGCTGGTGTAAGATGCAGTGTGGTTTGTGTTCAAGCTGGCTAAGGCTGTGGAAGCACCTTTGGCACGCTGCAGTGCCACGCAGACCCCTGGAGCCCGTGTCCAGGCTCAAACTGGCAGCAGCAGTGCTGAACAGAGGCTTCCCGAGGTGCCCTTCTGCTGCGCTGCCGTTCACGCCGCACTGCCGTGCCAAGTGTGAAAGTTGGAAAAAATATTGTGAGTCTGTCAGCATGTTTATTTGCATGGTGCATCTCCTTTGAGTCAGCAAGCATCTTTACAAAGTGTAAAAACGAACAATTAGTCATCCCTGGAAAACAACAGTTTTGCAGACGTCTCCTCCTGCCCCCCCAAAAAGACAAACCTCACTGCACTGCACAAGGGCACAAGTGGCTCATTTTTCACTTGCTGTGCACACTACCAAATATTCAGTTCTCCAGAAAAAAAGTGTCTGAAGAATATAAGGGGGTATCTTAAGCACTTGGCAGTTTGAATTAAAAAGAAAGGTCAATGCCAAGGAATTCAGATAAAAGCAAAAAAAAAAAATCAGACATCTCAGAGCAATGCAGTTGGGCTTTAAAACTGAATGCACACATCGTTTGCTCACAGTTTTTCGCAGGAGCATTCATAATTTAGGAAACTATTAATCAGCGTGATGAAGTATCCTGTTTCTAACCAGGAACAAACAAAAAATTGCACTATACAGCTTATTTCCTTCTCACTTGAAAGAGATCTTCTGGTAAAATTTGATGAGAATTCCACAGATTTGGGCTTGTGAACTTTGTGTTTAAGTTGCACTAGAGAAAAGGCCCCAGTGAAGCAACAGAATCCTTCCACTGCCTTTTTATAAGGCTCATCACAAGTCACTGCTCGGGGGGCCTTATTTTCTTTTGGCTTGTGCCAGGACTGCTACCCTATAGTTGTTGAGCTGATGGCAGGAAAAAAGCACTGAAGGCTACAAACATTTGCAGGATTAATACAAAATTCAGATCGACTTTTGACAGAGGCACAGCAGGTACTGAACAGTGAGGGAAGGTGGCAGGGGAAAAGCACGGCAGCAAGCAAAGGGGCAGGGAGGGGACTGTGGGACTGAGAGCAAAGAGACAGTGGCTGAGGAGAGTTCTGGTAGGCAAAGAACTGAAAATGGCAAAGGAAACACGTTTACTGCTGGCCTGCCAACAACAGCCCTCCAGGGCTCTTAACCCGGCGCTGTAGGTTTAAGATCTGCTACTTCCCCATCCCAACAAAGTTATTGCGACAGTAAGTGATTACAGAAGCAAGGGATCCAAAGGACAGCTTTTATTTGGTAGCTCATTAAGGGAGATAATAAATTCGTTAAAGTATTTATCCTTTCATGATTTTTAAATTTTTTTTTTTTTTAGAAAGGCATTTCATACCTTGTCTTTGCTTGGGGGTGCTGGTGGCGAGAACTTGGGCATACCCTGATGAAGCTCTGGCAGTTTCAAAGTTACGAAAAATCTTTCTTCTATTTTCTGCCTCCCTTCCCTGCCTCATTCACCTCTTCCTGCTAGCGAAGTATCATTTTTCTGGCTTCAAAAACCCGTGTGCGCTATTTCAGATTGGCATTGCTACAGTGACCTGTTCAGAGGGGGCAGTCTGGCTCAGCCTAGAGGGGTAGGAATTAAACAGCTTCTGCGCTGCTGTGGGGAGCAGAGGTCAGGCATTGGATGAGGTTAACAAGGTAACACAGAGAGAACTGCCCCACCAGGACACTCCCTGCCGCGGGGAAGCAGCCAGGCTGCAACTTCTGCTCCCTCCAAGCGCTCCTGTAAGGCACGGTTCCTGCAAAGAGAGAAACAAAGAGGGGACAGTGAACTGGTGGCTGCTTTGCGTGCCAGCACTGCTCGGTGGCGGGGGGAGCAGCCGGAGGAGCGACTGCGTGTACCTGGGATGTCACAGAAGGTGTCAGGATTTCCAGCTGTGGCACACAGGAGCAGCAGAGGATGCTGCTGAGGAGCCAGGTGCCTTGCTCCTGCTCCATGTCCTGCCTGGGAACAGCCAGCTGAAGTCACTGACATGCTCCTGCAGGGCCGCTGCTCCGGCATCACCGCTGCACCCTGCGGAACACGCTCCGCACAGCAGAATTTTCAGACATCCAGCACTTCAGCCACCCCTTTTTAATGCCATTAGTGACGCAGCAACATGTATTTATATTTACATATAAATACAAAATGGTCAGATACCACATTTTAAAGCGTAATTTACAATCTGAAACTGCTTACACTTTTCATGACTAGGCTTCGGTTTTTCTCGTTTACATTCATCATTTAATTCCACTGGAATTTGATTTTTAAGAAAGCCCAACATATCTTAATTACCATAAAAAGATCCATACACATTTTACTTAAAAATAGCTTCTGTAAGAGGAAATCTACCAAAAATAACACGAAATATATTATTATGCATACATTTTCTTTTTTGTAAAGTACAAACAAGAATCTGATCTCTTCTGGGTATTGCCTGATCTAATATGGCTATAGGTTCTATTTATTTTGTTTGTTTTTCAAAGTAAAGGGAAAGACAGAAGAAATGTAAGAGCACAAACCAAAATAAAAACGCATTCTTTCCAAAGACACAGATGATCAGAGAAAGAACACTTTGAAAACTAATAAATGACAACAGGTACAAAGAAACACCATCCAAGCGCTATGCAGTGTTTTGTCTGAGCATGTGCTGCAATGACCTTGTAACAGTTATTAAAAACAACAAACAAAAAATGCTACTGGCAGAAAAAGCTGTCAAGCAAAACACTGAAAAATTGGTACCATTTCCTAACAAGTAAGTGCAGAACTGATAGCATTTTATGTGTCTTCCCCCACGTATGCAGACCTCTTTCTTGCTCTGTCTGCCCGCAGGACTGATCATTGCGACTCTGGCGATCTGCTGGATGCCAAACCAGGTCAGAAGGATCATGGCTGCTGCAAAACCTAAGCAGGACTGGACCATCCCCTACTTCAGAGCCTACATCACCCTGCTTCCCATCGCCGACACCTTCTTCTACCTCAGCTCGGTGGTGAACCCGCTGCTGTACAACATCTCCTCTCAGCAGTTCCGCAGCGTGTTCCTGCAGGTCCTGCGCTGCCGCCTCACCCTGCAGCACGCCAACAAGGAGAGGTTCCTCAGGGCCAACCAGAGCTCCGAGGCGCGGAGCAGCCGCTCCCTGCGCCCGCTGCTCTTCATGTCCTCCAGGCGCGGTTCTTCCACCAAGGGCAACGCCAAAGTTTTCCTGAGCACCTTCCAGAAGGAGCCCACGCCCAGCTGCAGCCCGCAGGAGCCGGGTCCTGCACCACCAGATGCCAGCCTGGAAGCAGTGCCCCTCGAGAATGGCTCAGAGCCCGGTCCGGGCGCACAGAACGGCCTTTGTGAACAGCAAGTATGACTTCATAAGGCAGAGCTAATGCTTAGCAATGAGCTTAAAAACATGGAAATCAAAATGACCGAGGAAAGTGACTACATCACGAAAGGAATAACACAGATGGATTTGTTTCCAGTTATGCAAAAGGAACAGGAGTTCTGTATCCTGCTGGGATTTTTAAGTGCACACTGGAAATTCAATCTGCTAACTGAACTCATTAGCTGACAAAAATATCAGCTCCTCTTCTCCACACAACCACTGAACTTCCCTCACTGTTGACAGGGATTTGGAAACAAACAGAAAATAATTGCAGCGTCTTTGAAGAAAGGAGGAAGCAGGACATTGTGTCAGGGCGAAAAAACCCAAAACAACTTGCTTGAAGTTTAGCAGTACAAAAAGAACAGAGCAAATTTAAGAAGCAGAAGAGTGGTTATCACGTGTGCCCTCGGCACCACGGCAGAACTCCCCCTCCTCTTGGGCCGGGGTCCGTTGCAGAGTGGGGTGTTGCAGCAGCTGATGCAGACGGAGTTCACCTTGCCAGGAGAGCAGAAGGACTGGTAGCCAGCGGAGGCGATCAGACACGCTGCCGAGGAGGCGCACGACTTGCGGTACATGATTCCTGTGACACAGAACAAGGGTTACTCCATCTGAGGGGAACACGTCGCAGCAGGATTCATGCTCAAAAACTGCTGCCAACCCAGTTTGCAGCCCCAAAGCACTGCTGGTGCTTAGGGCAGGCACCGCAGCAGCGACAGGACCTACAGCCCTGCGCTGCAGGAGCACCACAGCCGCTCTGCTTTGGATTTCTCTGTAGTTCGATTCTGGTTGGAACCAAAAATATTACAGACCTAATCTGCATAATGTATATCAAATGATGCATTTTATAACTGGAATTCTTCAACTTTCAGAATAAACTGTTTGAATAGCTATAACTGAAATGCAATTAGTGAGAAAATTAGTTTTGTTTCTATTGCTGAACATGTCTGAGTTAAGGTGTCTAAGTAATTACAGCTTTCTACGCTCTTAATTTATCTTTTGAGAATTTTTTTTCCTTTTCTTGTTCCTTTGCCACACACAGACAAGTAACCAAGAGTAAAAAGAAGATGATTATCAGCAAAACTTTCATCTTCCTCCCTCCCCTTTTAATTTTTTATTTTGAAGAACTAGAAGTACTTTTCCAGGTAATCTCAGTTCCTGCTTGTCTTTGAAGTTTAATACCCTCAATAACAAAAATTTCCATTTCTATAGAAGTGTCTTTTTTGACTTGAAAATCTTCCCTTTTTGAATGTAAGTTAATTTTAATTAATAAGCTAATTTATAATTTCTCAAATTGTTTTTAGCTGAAAAAAGTACATTCTGATAGATGTACTTTAACCTGTTATTTCAACATGGTTTACTGTGAAGCTTTTAAATACACAGTTGTATTTTCTTCTGTCACAGTGGAAAATGGTTATGGCCGTTTCCCCATCTCATTTTTCCAAAAATTTTCCTGCAAGTGATACAGTAGAAATTGTATCTTAGGAAAACATACACATAATAGATAATGGAGGCTTGCTTGCTTGTAGTTACATGAAGAGGTAGGGCTATTCCTAAGGATGATAAAATCACTATTCCTTTTGAATACGACATTTTCGAAAAGTTTTTTTTCCTTCTGAAAAGCAAGGGAACAGGATTCCCTTGGAGAATGGTGCCTTTGCATCCTGTGGCATGGTCCCAGAATGTCTTTAAATGCACAGTGATTGAGACTTTTTTTGGAGAGAGTGAGGTGGGAATGTGACCCGCAGGTACTGGATGTACAGTACCTGCAGATACTTGTTCAGTCCCCAGGGACTTAATAACCACTACAGCACCTCCGTGGTCCAGGAGAAACCTCTGTAAAATGGCATCAGCCTCTGCACCTCTGAGTGCTGCAAGTAGCAGCAGAACACCCTTTGTTTGGGCTGTGCACAGAAAGAAGGATTTCCTGTCTTCAGAGACTTTTAATTAAAGCAATTCTTTTACACTGTCACGACACTGCTGCCATCCCAACAATGCAAGGGTTTCCTTGTTTTGTGTTCTCCTTCTGCAAATCTCAACTCTGAAACATGTTTTTAGGCTATCTATCTCATTAAACTTATGAAGAGAAGCCCTCAAGTGAGTGTTAAATCTTCCTCTGTCTCCAGTGAGCTTCAATCAATCAACACAGCAGGTAGAGCCTTTTCTCAAGAAGGAAGAGGAGCTGTGGGCTGTTCTCCCTGTAACAGCAAAGGCACACAGATCAAGCAATGCAATCTTTATTACTACAGTTTGCAAAAAGAAGGGAGTTCTGTCTCTGCTGACAAACCACCGCTGTCAAGGAGCCTCAGTGCTGCTGCCACTGATCGGCTTTACGACACGGAAATCTCAGCTGATGTTCCCCAAAAAGGATCTGGTGCTTTGTCCACGTTCCTCCTGCAGTATTCCCAGAGCAGGTGCAGGTATGACCCTCCCCATGGCTGCAATTAATGTTTTTCCTTCCCCTTCCCTCTTGAGAAAGGACTCCTGTGTTCAGTTAAACCAGGCACAATGACTGTTCTCCGTTCCCTAATCCCACATCTCCCCATCACACATTACTTCCCTGAGCTACAAACACCCACCAAACTCAGCCATTCCTCAGTCTTCCATATGAACAGCATTGAATTTGACTTTCCTCTCAAAGACCAAGCCTCTAGAAAGCTTTTGACCCTGGCAGATTTCCTGTTCCCTTCATTTTATAGATCACTCTCTTCCTGCCGTTTCCTTTTCGCAGGTTTCCTGCTAAGACCTGTTCACAATGTGAACTAGTGATTTATTAGTTTGGGTCCCTGAAATATCGCATTTTGCACTTCTCCCATAGATTAGGAAACTAGAATTGTTCACTGCTGTGAACAATTAGATGATGCCCTCGGAGGCATGGTTTTCACCAGGCAACACTAGGAAACCTCTGCTGCAAAAAAATCAAAGTCTTGCAGCTTAACTCCGTGTGGTTAAACAGCCCTGTTCTCCAGGATCGATTCCATAGAACAATCCTGAGTTCCTTTTGAAGTCAAAACACAGTATTCCTGCACAGACAGAAATTTTACTACTCAAAGTTCCATGAACAGACAGACCATGTTCACACCTAAATAGGGAGAATAATCTGACTAGTAACAAAATCCCCTTGTAAAGCTTCTCCAGTGGGTTTTCAGTAAATGCCTTACAATAGGAAATTCCACATCCAAATGATTGTTTATTCCCATTCCCTGTTCTAGTAATCTAAATTTTAGAAAGATTTTTTACATAAAACCCTCAGCATTTCCATCAGGTTTTTAACAGCTCCTTTGCTAACAACATGCCCTTCACATCCAATTTTTTTTCCCTTTAAGTACTGATAGATTCTCTTGATCTTACAAGCCAGCTGCTATCACATTAAGTGCTTTCTACAAAGCATCAGGTATGAAGCAAGCTTGATCAGCATAGAAAGGCTGTGCTGTCTCTCTAGTTCTGCAGTATCTTGACAGGAAGACACAATGCAAACAGGCACAGAAGTTGGTGGAAAAAGAGGCAATATTAGCACTGCAGGAGTGACATTTTTAAAACACTTGTGCTGTGACTTCACTTACTCTTAAACCTTCTTCCTGTCATAATTCTGGTAAGAAATACCTTAGTACAACTGACTTTGATGATCTGATGGCAGGGACACCATCTCCTCGCTCCAGCAAACAGGTTAATGGGCCCCAGGAACTCCAGCTCACCCCCTGAGCTGAGCCAGGACAGCAGCCTCCTCTCTGCCTCACATCCAGAGATCTCTCCTCAAACTCCTCCTTTGCAGCATAGCTGAGCCAGCTCCAAAACGATTCCCAAGTTCTCCCTGAATCACTTGCCACCAGCAGGCTGAACTGCAGACAGCTCTTCCAAGTGGTTATCTGCCTCATAAGACTCATACCACAGCCATAACTGCTAATTACTGGGTATTCTTGCCTGAGCAATCAGCTTGATGCATTCATTAACATATCACCCAGAAAAATAATTGCAAACCTTTCTGGAAGCTTTTCTTCCAGCTCCGATTGTTCTGAGTCACTGGCTAAGCAAGGAGACTTCACATTTTACACTCTGCTTTTACTGGGATGGGGTCATTCCCAGCTACCCACCCTCAACAACTGACACTAGTGATCAATTAGCATATCTACTACTACTCAGTCATTATATTTACTGCCCACTTACTTGATGGATGAGTACAGAGTAATTTGTCCTTTTTCACAGATTCAGCAGACCCCCTAAACAGCAGTTTAGGTACTATAAGGATGTTTTACTGTGAAGCACCTACTACTGACCAACAAATTTTCCTTCCTTTTGGCTTCAAGCTTTACGAGATGCAGTTCAAGCATTTTCAGGAAGAGAGGGGAGTACACAGAACTAGAACAGCTGTGTGATAACATGCTAATAGCCCACACCCTCTCCTGTCACATATACCTACTACAACTATGTTTGGTTTTAGGGATTTTTTTAAAAGCAGATTTGGGCTTAAATTTGGCATTGAAAATTTATTTCTAGACTAGGCAACTTGGCCATTGTTACACCTCTCTGCCCCACAAGTCATCATATATTTAGACAGTGTCAAGGCCCAAACTACTATTTCTGCCTTGTTCCTTGCAATAAAGGGATGAGTGTAAATCTTAAGGCTTTTCTGTAGTTCCTGCTTGCAATATTTATTTTCTCAGCTGGATCCAGTCTAGTCCTGTGCATGTGCACCCTGGCCGAGTTTTGGCCACAAGCAGGTGCCTTCTGTCTTGATTTTAATAAAAAATTCAAGCAATAATTTATTCAAATCCAAAAGTGAGTGTTCTTCCCTCTACCCTGTCTGCACAGCCCAGTGCATTTCTCTTGAATAACAGCTTAACTTGTTACTAGGACAACCAAAAAAGGTGACATCACACCTACTTCTTACACTGTGTTTATGCAGAAGGCACCAGAAGATCCAAGGTTTTTCTCTTACTGATTGAAAAGGATCTTATTAGACACCTCTGAGTCTTCTGTTCTAGGAGGTACAGACAAAAAAGATGCTGTGTAAGCATGACTCTCCAACTTGTAAGAGCCAACCACAATCCAAGAAGTGTGCAACTTCAGTTTGCAGCTGTACTCTCAGGAGTGTCCTTCGGCAAAATGCAGAGGGTCTCTGAAGCCAAAATAGGCAACCAGGGTATCACCTCCGAGATCAGTGACCTAATTTCCAAAAAAAGTCATCTTCCCACTCCTGTGACCCAGCTACTCTGAAACTGCTTTCTGCAATGGCACAGCTCAGCAGGGAACCACAGCCCTGTCCTTCACCCCAGGACCTCAGGGCCACAAAACTCTCCGAAGTTTGACTCTGTCAAGTGGACACTGTCGCGTTGCCCAACACTAAACCTTCCAAGCCAGACGTTCTCCAATCTTGTGGGCTGTGATTGACACCCTACTTTTTAAAAAGAGAGCTTTTTCTACACCGTTTTGTACATAACCAATTTCGCAGGCACGTGTAAAGTCAGTCTTGTGCAGCTCACCCCACAAACAGCGCCTTAGCAAAATGCCCTGCACGTGGCTCTGAGCAAACCTGCCACATAAATCTTCTGGAGCCTAGAAAGGAGTCTGTGTCCAACTAGGGCCCAGCAGGGAGGCATCCTCCAGCCTTTTCAAGACTGCACCAGGTGCTGGAGGCAAACAAAGAGCTATAGAAAAGTTTTGTATCAAAGTAAGGAGCTGAGAAAGCCAGCAGGCAGATCAAGACGAGTTTGAGGCGTACATTTCAAATTTTGACAGAACCTCCACTCAGCTCTTTTAGATTGTGTGTTTAAATCTTGCCCATCTCTTCTAAGCAAAAGGTGGAAAATTGGCCCAAAGCAGATATTTCATAGTGTAGCACACAGAACTCAGGAGAAGCCCCCCAAACTTGTCCAGCTCTTGCCTTAGCATGATTTACACAGGATCTGTTTGGGTATTCTCTTAATGTTGTTGCTCATAAAGCCAAGTAGAGGACTGTGCTTGTGTACCAATACTCCTTTCTTTTAATATCCTGCGTAGTTCCAACTGTTAATTTCACCAAAACGTGCAATTTTCTGGTCTTGGTGAATCTGCAAGTTTTCCCTCTCATTGTGCGTAGACTTGATGTCTGCTCTGCCACTCTTGCTTTGTGATTTCATTCATATAGTTCATTCTTTATTTTTTGCCCTGTCACTACACTCAAGCAAAATTCAGCACACAGCTCTTTTCTGATGTCTGCCAAAAAATAAAATGAAAATTTATACTAGTGCAAAAATAACATCTAAACATGTGAACATCACTTTCTAAGGAAGATAAAACATAAATGTGATTATTTCTGCATTTTACTGTATCAGTAATGCTCAAAACTGGGTTCATAATATACACAAATAGGTTCGTAAACTATGTTTTTTGATTTCCATATTAGGTTTTATGCCCATCTTTTTATGGCTCCAGTGGTTTTACTATGATAATTATCAGTTCCTCAACTAGTACCTCTTCACATACAAACAGTGACAGAGGTCCTATTGCAATTTGCTGTTTTCTAGAAAAAGTGATTATAAATATTTTATCTAATAAGGTCCTAAATACCATAGAAGGTGACTGAATATTGAAAAGCAATCAATCATTCTTCTGACGCTGTGCTTCCCCAAACAACTGTAGTTTTAGTCAGATCATGTTTTTATTGGTTCAAAATATAAATTAAGATTCCTCAACACAAAGCCTTTCAGCTATGGCTGTAAATGCATTGTTACAAAAAAAAAAACCCCAAGGCAACCAAAACCCCAAACAATTGAAGCAAGTGTAACATATAATCATATCCAACCATGTCTTATATATTTCACTTTAAGTCATCTTATCTTTGTGAACTCCAGAAAGTTGAAGAGACAAGTGGTTTAAATAATTTGTACCTTGCCCGAAATTTTATCACAAAATTTTCTAATCACCTTGTAAACAGCTACTTAAATACTGTGAGCTGCCATGATCAATGTTTTCCAGACCAAAAAACCCCAAGGTACTAAAAGTATGTGACTTGCAATCTATTGCAAAGCTATGCACACACTTCCTGATTTTTAACCTCGTGTTTTAGGACTGCAGCTATTTCATCCTGGTCCTCCCTTTGCTGCATTTGGTAGACAAGATAAAAAATAAAAGCATGTTCATGCCATTAGGCTCTTGCAGAGTATTAGATTCTATTAAAAATAAAACAAACTCAACCCCTCCCCCCCCAAATGAAAATAAAACACCCCCCACCAAATCCTACCTGGTTCGCTTAGCATATGTTCATCATGATTTTGGATGAAAACCTAATATCATCACAAAACCTCCATACATTTGGCACTTGTAAAAAGTTGCACATTTTTTCAGAAACAGGAAGCTTTTGACAATGAAAGTCTGGCCTCCTCACTCTCCTTCTGACCCTGACACGACACCTTGCAGAAATTAAGTCAGCTCAGGAGAAAACTGGACAATTGTCGACCAACAGAGGACAAGGGTTTAGATTACCCTGATATCTTTTTGTAAGTTGTGCCTTCTAATTTTGGTACTGGAAATGTGACTCAAAACGGTGTTGTTAACAACAAAAACCATCACAAAACCGTCTTTGTCACTGCTTGCAAAGCTGAAGCATAGCATTAAAATGCTTAAAAATGCATAGGCTGAGGAAGTGAAGTACAACTGCTAATGGTGCTGTTATCAAGTATTTTTTAAAGCCACGGGAGGCTACAAATGAGAGGTCAAAGCTCAGCTTTCACCTGCATGTCTAATAATTCTTTTGTTTCCTACTGTTCTTATTTGTTTCTCTGCTCACTAATGTGGACGTAGCCAAGCACTGAAACACACAATCTTCACACAAAGCTGACTCACAGCCTTCCATCCTCTCCTCTTACCTGATGCAAAGCTATCAAGATCTAAATGTCCTTTGCTATCAAGACCTAAATATACTTGATCTTGGAGAGAGAGTGATGAACTTGGGCTCAGTTTTCAGAATCCTGTATGAGCATTTTTCTTGACAATCCTTACGTGCTGAGAGGAAGGGAAGCCACAGCCCTTTTGCCTTTACAAATGTTAAAATGCTACACACACCCTTGCAAAAAGTCACATAAATAATTTTTCACGTGAACAGTCTTGCTGCATCCCTAAATTAATGTCCTTACCAATTTCAGTGGAATGGCTCAGGTGTTGGCACTTGCATGCCAGAGCTTTGGAAATTCACTCCGCTTTTATATCTTTAGCCATTTTCACGCTCAGAGTTTTACGACCTGTTCAACTTAAGAGTAGGATTTTCCTGGGTTTTATATGGCTTTTTCCAGTTTCAAAGACTTATTGGTAAGCTGGCAAAACCCAGTTTCGTCAAGTTTTCAAAAAAACCCATCCAAACTACAAAGGAAAAACAGAAATGAAAACAGTTTGGATTAATTAAAGTTTGCTTGCTTGCCAAGGCTTTGACAAGGTCACTGGGAGCTAAGATGAGTGACAGGGTCAGGCTTCAAGAAGGTTTGGAAACACAAACTCATTTGTGTGTGAAATGCAATAGGAAACTCTTAAGGGAGGTTTAAGAGGCACCAGGCTGTGGGCACTGTATCATCACAAAATTCATTTGTATATCTTTCATACAAGCCTGAGAAATAAAATAGCATAAAAAGCTATTGTCCATGTCCTGTGAAAAATGAAATTCGCTGGACCAGATACCCCATCTTCCTTAAAATAATGCAGCCTTCATCACTTCTGCACTTGGATCTTTGTCATGACTTTCAAGTCATAAACTGCTTGAACTGTTAACTCCACTGCTTTTCTTTATTGAAAGGCAGTCAGAACAGCAACTGCTGCACACTCTCATAATTTCTCCTTAGCTGACACACTTAGGTCAGTTCATTCTATAAGTGGCTGGAAGTTTTCTGAGAAACTCAGAGATCGGAAAAAAATTACAATTAAGGAAATGGCTTTGACATTTGAGAAAAAGTGTTTCTGAGTGGTAATGTATCCACAGCTCCAAGTTTTCAGCATACAGTGCAAATTAACAACATCCATTACAACTCTTTTATTCAATATCAAAAGTGAACTGTGTTTCCAGTATTGAAACTATGTCTTCATTTCCTTGGGCACCTGGTAGCACAATATGTGATGTTATAGGTACCAGCTGTCCCATGCAATATTTTTAATTGTTTTTCAAAATTGTCAACAAAGATTTATTATATCATGCTTTGTTTTGATTAACAAAATGAAACAAAAAACCCAACAAAACCCTCAACAAATTCTGTTAATTTATGTTGATATGCTTTGACCAAAAAGCGTAGAGGAAAATTAAAAATAAAAAAATCCACCACCAATTTAGTGCATATTTCTCACTGTTTCTAAATGGATACTGAGGACGCAACAACTTCCTATAAAACTTCAGTGCCTATAGGAATTTTGGGAACATTAAACTTTGTTTGCTTTTTTAATCACTTTGTCAATAAAAGTACACCGGAGCATACTATTCCCTTGATATAAATATGCAATTGATATTAGTACTAATGGATTCTACACATGAACACAGAAAAAAGGATGTGGTTCTGTAATCCTTGACAGGCACAGATGAAGCAACTCAGTCATGGCAAAACCAAGTAATAATCACGGGTAAAGAATTTACCACAGCCCAACTCATCACACAACACAGCCACTGATAAAAAAAAAGACTGGAAAACCAATACTGGAAAGAGTTCAAAGAAACAGATAAAGTAATAATTCAACACTGAGGTGCTGGTCTTGCTCATGGTGTTCCCATGCACTACTTTCAAGCACACAATCTCAACAATTGCTTTAACTACACTGCAGAGTTCTATACTAATTAAATACATGAAAAGGGCCACTGTAAACCAAACAAATAAGCAAACTTTCTTATTGCAGATTAATAGAATAATCGAATTGTTTCCCAGTTTGCTTGCAAAAGGAAAAATCCTTGATATTTTAAAGTATTGGCATTAATACTTTGGATCTTTTTTCTCCTTGCAAAAGCTGGTAAAAGTATGTTCACAACTACATTAGAACACAGTGTATTGTTCAAAACATGCACGTGGGCAGGTTTACTTGCAGAGAGTTCCAAGAAATTTAGACTGGCTATCTCTCTGGGCTGTCTCATCCTTCCTGCTTTATTCCTCTCTGATGTATTCACATTGCAAGTTTCATTTTGCCTTAAGAACGTTTTAGATCAGCCTTTATGCTCAGATAACTCTTCTCCTCAGTAAAAGGCAAGACTATCTTTATCAGTATGTTTTCTATGATATATAATATGTATATAAAAGCATACACACATTATATACTCATCTATATATCACCAAGATGTTTCACTTGATCCCAATGTACTGTGGGATTTCTTTGTTCCTACATATATTCTAAAAATGAAGGAGCACTGACATTTCTAATTTAAAAGTCCATAGACTGGAAAGAGAGAGGCAAGTGGGAGCAGGGAATCCGCCACGGGTATTTCCACAAGGTATCTGCAAGTAGAATTATTGTAGGAACTTTGATCCTTTGTCAAACATTCAATTTACAGTTTTCAAACACCTGCTTATCCAGTTGAAGAATGCACTAGAAACTTAACCATTACGTTAATTTCTGTGGGATAAAAAATTTCTTCGTACCGTCTTGAGTGCCACTTTCCATTCTCATCACTCCTCCGTCTAAAGGATGGCGCTTTTTTTTTTTTTGAGATTTAATTAATGAATTAGTTTGTAAGATTCTTTATCACAGGGAAAATATTGTCTTGTCCTCTATCTCCCACTGGAACAGAATGCTACCAATCATTAAACTTTTTCTAGCAAAATTTTTAAATACAACTCAGATTAAAGCGAGATAAATATTCTGCCATTTACTGCTCAATTCTCAATTTACTTTAAGTTGTCCAAAGGAGCAAACGTCTACCTGATAAAACAAACAGCTGAGACCAGATGCCTGATGATCTAATTAAAAATAAAAGTTACTAACACCTGCTTTCTTAGCTGCTCACATCAGAGGCTGCCACAGGAGTGGCCACTCTTTAAACTCTGGGTTAGGAACATGCCTGAGCTGCTGTTATTTCTCACCTGAAGCCGTTTCTCCAGAAGCTGAGATATTGTTCTGAGAGAAGCCAGTGACATCTAAAGCACTAATTTTAGAGAAGCTGAGGAGGAGTGGTTTGTTTAACAGTGATCAGGCATAAGGAACTTTTTACAACGCAAATGGGAAGAGCTGGACAGAGCTGTAATTTGCCACCGTGTTGCTTCTCCTACGGGGAGTTTAATCCAGAGATGGGGACTGTGCTGCAGGCACAACACAGAGTGTGAGCCAGACCCCTGGCAGCAGAACACAAACAAACGCCTCCTGCAGAGGAAGGGGGGCTCCACCAGTAGGATGCTTTCCCACTCACACCACGAGCCGTGTCTCAAAACACCGCGTTCAACTTTTAAATAACGTTTGACACAACTTGCAGCGCTTTGCTCACCGACACAGCTGTGATTTATTAATGACTAAAATGGGTTAATCTACAAAAATTGCGCTCCTTTGACTGTATTTAGTCAAGAGGAAAAAACTAATTATGAGATTGTGCTGTCAAATAAATGCAAATTCACATCTTTCATATTCTGGGTTAAAAGCTCAAACTCAAGTCTATTATAAATTAAAATCAATACTTGAAACATTTCAGCTTTCAGTAATAAGCAACAACAGAAAGAATCAGGTTATGAAATATACTGGTAGAATTAGAATGAATTATTAAATAAAACTTGTGAGAGTAAGGCATTTATATTGCACACATTTAAATATCAATTAGGAATAAAACCAATAAAGGATGATGAACTGAATCACCTCTGTTTTACAACCAACCCTCTCTAAAATTGACTGAGGGTAACAGAAACTAAGCTTGCAATGTAAATTTCATTCAATTTGAAATACGTTAAAAATTTTAATTTATTAACCAGCTGAAATTTACAATCTCTGAACTTCATAAGAAATGCATTTATGGGAATAAATGAAATAGAACAGTGGCACCTGCTATGCACAGCATGTTAGTAACCTCCTAAAGGAAAAATCCAAGGATCTGCTCAGAGAAAACATAAAATTGCACAGAAAAAAAAACCAAAAAAACTCACCAAGAAGTTTAAGAGCTGCTTATTTACTATATTGCAAACCATCTCTCCACAGGAGTAATGGCAAGTTATGCATCAATGAAAAGAGTTCAAAGCTGAATTTTTGTCTGTGTGTACTACCACGTCTAGAGCCCTCCAAATCACCTTTGTAACCTTGTGAAAGTACTACAGAAGCTGTAGTGTGGAGATAGCAAAGCCTTCAAGCAGTCATTTAGAGATACTCAAGATTTTAAAGGTACCTTGCAAGCTGTAACTATCTCACATCCCCACCAT
Organism: Callaeas wilsoni; assembly: GCA_013398955.1. NCBI lineage: Eukaryota > Metazoa > Chordata > Aves > Passeriformes > Callaeidae > Callaeas > Callaeas wilsoni. The sequence goes on along the minus strand of VWPU01001546.1, from coordinate 2,606 downwards.
CCTTTTCAGGTAAACTTGAAATAAAATACTCCAGTAAAAAATAACTTAAGAGAGATTAATCTTCCTTTAAACAGCTTAAAAACAGCTTTTTTTCCCCCCTACACTGGACAGGTTCTAAGTATTTCACAGCAGTAGTCAGTGTGGATGGTGTTACCCAGGATGAAAGAGTGTCAGCAGTTCAGCTACTTTTGATGTGTAACAACAGTTGTTATTATTTATCCAGGACTGATTACTCAGTGATCTGAAATTACCAGCACAGGTGGGGCCAGCTGACGGACAAGCTCTTGGAAGAGGCGCTTGCTAAACCCCAGAACCACTGTTGCTGTTCAGAATGGATGACTGCACACATTTGCTGGGCAGAGAGGCATCCTGCTGCTCCTGGAGGACTTGCCGGGAAAGGACAGACTCCAGCTTGATCCACATTAACGGCGTAGCAGCCCCTTACATCGCAGCACTCCGCTTTCCGCAGCTGCGGGACGGGCGGTCCCGGAGAGCAGCTTCCCCTGAAGCCAGGGTTCTGAAGCGCCGAGCTGCCCTCTGCTCCCCGGGCTGGGCACAGGGGCACGTCCAGGCTGGGACTCCCCAGGGAGCGACTGCTCCTTGTCCATTCCAGTGCCCGACACCCTCTCGGCTGCCTGCAGCCGGAGCAGGAGGCTCCGTGAGCTCCAGCTCCCACCAACACCCTTCCTGCCATCCCACACTGCCCCAGAGTCCCTAATAAAGTTCTTGTCTTCTGCTCACGTAGAAAGCTACAGAGCAATGCAGTAGTGTAAGACAGGGCAGTTCTCTCTAAACCTCAAATGCCTTCCATGGTGCTGAATAAAATCCAGCCATTTATAACACAGCTCAAAAGACAATAGAGGCAAGATGCAGAATCACAGCTGATGTCCTCTTGGACACGTTGCGGTCCTAATATGTTAACTCTAATATTAACTGCAGTAAGGGAAAAAAAAAATCTTAGAAAATTGGTATGACAAATCCATTTGTGCCCTTCTCTTCCCCTTAAATTCTCTTCCCCCCCCCTTATTTTAAAGTCCCATTCTCCCTTTTGCTTGATGGTTTCTTTAATGGATGAAAGCAAAGACCACTACACTCTCCTACCCTTAAGATGAACCTTCAGAGTATATAAATTGCTCGAGTAAATAAAAGAAAGGAGGGAATTACTAATTTAATGCTCTTCTATCTCCTGGGGAAAAAGCCCATGTAATTAACTGTAATGAGATTAAACTAACTTGTTGTTATTAATTTCCCAGTGCTGGGAAACTGTATCAGAGACCCATAAGGCTGTGTATTAACCAGCTTTATCAACATTCAGCTTGCATCCCTCAGTTTTTACACCAGTTTTAAAGGAAAATGTTTAAGTTCATCGAGTTGCAAAGCCACTCAGAAGTATAAGACATTGAATCTGGTCCCTTCAGGTAGGGACACGAGATTCATCTGTAGCTGAACATCGTGAATGGGTGGAGCCAAAAGCAACAAATGCTACTTAATCTAAACAAACAGAAGAATAATTATTGAATTCTTACCAAAACTTTTTTCCATTACTTCTTTCTGACACATATCTTGAACATTCACTGTACAATTCACGATGAACTCTGGAGAAGAGCAGTCATTATTTAGCTGGAACTCCTCACACTGGTAACACTGTATTTGCAAACCTGAACCTGGAACAGATAGAGATTTGTTCAAAATCATGGAATGCTTTCTTTTGGAAAGGACCTTATAGATCATCTCATTCCAAGCCCGTGCCATTAGCCAGGACACCGTCTGCTAGACCGGGTTGCTCAAAGCCCCATCCAAGCTGGCCTTAAATAATAGCAATAGCATTGAAAACCAAACCAAACACTGAAGAAAATCAAACAACCAACACGTGCCAGAAATCTTTCTTCTCTTTCCCCCTTCTCATTTTGCCGTTCCTAGCTACTCAACAGCTCAGCCAAAGTATGCCTATGACAAACACAAAGTAAAACAAGCGTGCCGCCGGTTTAGCTGAGGCCGAGCATTGCGGGCTCTGCTGATGCTCCTTTCGGCGGGGCGCGGAGTGGCCGCTCCGGCGCTGGAGATGCCGCCGCCAGGAGGCGACGGGCACCGGTACGGGCACCGGTACGGGCACCCATATCGGCACCGACCCGGGCACCGGTATCGGCACCGACCCCGGCACCGGCACAGCCCGGCAGCCGCTGCCCATCGCCCGCCCCGCGGCTGCCCCTCGGCGCAGCGGGCTGAAAGCTGCCCGCGCCCCGCAGACGCCAAACTGGCTCATAGATACACTTCGGCTCTTATCTATGCCGACGGGTTTACATAGCTACTAATTAATTACAAATGATTTAATTACTATTTTGCCATGCACAATTAAAGCGGCGGAGCATCCTTCGCCAGCCGCCTTTATCATGCAAACGAGGCGCTCCGCGCGGCTCGCCAGCAGCGTTGAGCCGGCGGCTCCCGCAGCCCTCGTCCCGCGGCGGGGACCCCCAGCCCGTGCCCGCCCTCCGCTGGGAGCGCTGCGGCGGCGGGAGCGCCCCGCTGGCACCGACCCACCGCCCGCGGAGGCAGCGGGCGGCATCCGCGGAGACGGCACCGGCTGCCGCGCCTCGCCTCGCCTCGCC
>VWPU01001545.1:0-14736 GCA_013398955.1 Callaeas wilsoni | reverse complement strand
GAAAAAAAAAAAAAGGTTTCTGGCAGAAAGCTTTGCTTTCTCTGGAAGGAGGCAGCCGCTCCAAGGGTACACGTGGTGCAAAGCTCCACTGAAATATTCCTCACTCCAAACAAGCTCCATCCAAAGGCAAAGGCTGAGCAGTCAGAAAGCACCTCAGTACCCACGTCCTCACGGGGGGAAGGAATATGGGAATACCTCCACTTCCAAGGCAGATTTTGACCTTGAATTCCCCACAGATCGAGTCACACAGGTTTTATTCTGCTCCAAAAAGCTTTTCTTCTATTTTTTAAGGAAGCTTTTTATATTAAAATGCGTTTTAATAGGGATTTAAAAGACAGGTTTTGCCCCTGTATGAACAGCAAATACCATTCAGCCACTGGTTACAGGTTAATCATGCCTCAATTTATAAAATGTTTTAATTACACCCTTAACCACGACCTTTGCTATGAGATGAGAACACCAGTGCAGCACACCTGCTGCAGAGAAAACCCTGGAAAGGACACAGAAGCATACCCCAAACCCTCGGGGATGGGGAAGGCCAAGTAGAAGTGTTAATAACCCATTAATTAATTATCCGTGTAAAATATCATCTCGTTAGGCAGTAGCACAGCTCCAAACAGCCCCATTGCCACGTTACCCCCACGCCGCAGCCAGAAAGGAGGAGAGGGGGAAAAAGTCATTAAACCACTCCCTGCTTTTATGACAATGGAGCCAGGCTCCCAAACTGGCCAAAACCAAACTCCTCTTTGATGATGATCCAGGGTATTTTGGGGTGGAGGAAGGAGCATCCCTCCTTTGCTCCGTGCTCAAGGCTTCCCGAGCAGCGAGGGGGGAAACACGAGTGGAAACTGAGGGGGAGGGTACCAGGTGCCCCTGATTTGGGTCTGAGCTCAAAATTGTCCCACCTGAGGGACAATTCACTCACTCAAGGCCGCAGGGTGGGATGCAGCATCCTGGATTTCTGGGGAAATGATGGGGTGCAGCCTGGAGCACACGGGCAGGGCTCCATACACACGAACGTGTCAAGAAAGCCTCTGTCACAGGTAAAAGAACCCCTTGCACCACAGATGAAGGCAGCTCTGGGCCCCCTTTCAGTGTTCTCCAGCTCCACATTTCACCTCTTCTAAGCTCCACCATCACCAATGCCTCAAATAACTTTTTCCATAGGTGGAATAAGGGGTTTTTTTTAAGGGATGTTAAGAGTTTCCATGACCCACCCCAGCCCATGTGTACAACCAAGGGTGCAGTGGGGTGATTTTGGGGAGTGTTGGAGCTTCCCCTTGGCTGCAACACGGAGCCTGGCTCTTTCCCATTTTCCTGTGAGCCTGCAGGTTTTGTAGACAAAACAAAGCCTCAAAAATGGGTGATGGCACCCAGAGCAGTAGGGATGCCCTGTGTCCCCATGGAAATGAGACACAGATCTGAGATCAACACCAACAGAGCAGAAAACCAGCCACAGATCCATGTTTCCTGCCCTGAAATCCATCCCTCAGGACTGCTGGCTGGGATTTAAACATTTAATTCTCTACCCCAAAATGACCTCAGGTCCCCTCGGCTGTATTCCCACGCTCCAAGCGCTGAACAAGGTGAGGAAAGTGGAGAATTAGGAGTTAACTGAGGGTCAGAAACCATGCTCCAAGCCCTGAACAAGGTGAGGGAAGTGGAGAACCAGGAGTTAACTGAGGGTCAGAAAGCTGCAGAAGACCACTTCTCATGAAAATGAATAAATTTGATCAGCGAGCTCTTGTTATTTTAATGCAAAAACACACTTTGAGTTTCTTTTTTTGTAGATATTCTAGTCTACACACCCTCTTGCTGGTGCTTCCCTGGGAAGAACCACTGCTTCTCCAGGGAATATACCCCAGTGAGGCTGGAGGTCAGCTCATTAACCACATCTAATTAATAACTGCTTTTTACCCCTCCTGCCATGGGACACCTTCCACTAGACCAGGTTGCTCCTGGCTGTTATTACAGAGAATTTACAATATTTAATATATTTAATATTTCTAGAATTTGCACTGTATAGAATGCGTATTTTATATCATTATATCCCCCTGTATAATATGTAAAATCTATATATGATGTATACACAGAATATAGAATAAAATGCATGCTATAGACATAATATATAGCATTTAAAATATATAATACACGGTCAACAATGATTCCATATTTTAGATATAAAATATATGATACATAACCCCTTGTTTGCTTTGTCTCTGGCTGAATCCTTTCAGAACTGACAATCCTTTTCCCTCGGAGCAGAAAATCCAGGCCATTCAGAGCCAGGTTTTAACTTCTCATCTAAGAGAGGGATCTGGGTTTCTGCCTCCCCAGCCCGGGGAAAAGAAGGAATAAACACAGCACGGTTGATTTTTCACATTCAAACACATTCCCATCTCCCAGGATATTTTTTTTTTTCCCAGGCAATTGCTTTAGCCCTGCTTTGGAAACTGCTTGTTAGGATGGTGGGAAAGCAGAAAGGAGCCTTTGAGCCCCTCGGACCAGGTGATGCAAAGCTCCAGCCTTCATTACCAAGATTAAAGAGGCTGGGATTTCCGAAGCAATTAAAAACTCTGCCTAATTAAGACAGGGCTAATAGGCAGGACTTGGAAGGGCTGGTGCTGGGGCAGGAGAAGGGGATGGATTTGCAGCAAAAGAGCCTGCAGGTAATTGCTTTAGTAAGGCAGGATAAATCAGGATGTGAGGATAGAGAGGATGTGCTCCGTTAAAAACTAAAATAAGAGGAAAAGAAAGCATCAAGAGCCTCTTGAAATTACTCAATCAACTGTCTGACTGCATCAGCAGCAAGTTATCCAAACACTGCAACACTCAGCGAGGGGCAAAACGTTCAGGCAGGTATTTCTGCCTGAAGAAAGAAAAAAATAATAAAAGAGCACACTCCAAATGTGTGGCTAAGCCAAAAATAAAAAAAAAAACAACAAAAAAACCCAAAGAGGGACCCCTTGGGACCTGGGTCTGTCACAGCCAAGGCTGAAGAAAAAGCAGCGCTTTGCTATTTTAAAACGTTGTTTTTCTTTCCAGCCTCCACCTTTGAATTTCTGCCACCTCCCGCCACTGGCAGCGGATGAAAGTGGCTGCTGGGACAGACGGAGCGTGTGCTCCTGCTTTTGTGCTTCCCATCCTATTCTCTGCTCCCTCCACCCCGCCGGGAGCCCAGCGACTTCCCCCTGCCCCCCAAACTCCTCTCACCCCACTGTGAGGCCAGGGGGGCACTGGAACCCCTCCTTTATATCATCTCCTTTGGATTAACTTCGTTTTTCACTCTTTCCTTTCTCCCTTCCTTAAAAACAAAACAAACCCTGGCAATAAATTCGCTTTTAGGCCTTTGCTGAGCAGCTCAGCCCCCTTGGCACTCAACTTGGTGGGAGCAGGGGGAAGTGGGACCCCAAAACTGGGTACCACAGCTGCCATTCCCCCAGCTGCATCCACGACGAAGAAGAGTTGGGGAGAACCAACAAATATACCCAAAGCCTTAAAAATACCCAGGTTTGAAGTCACTGGGATTTCTGTGAGTGGCTGCAAGTGTTTATGGCTCCATATATACACGGAGCCATAAATATATGACCATATATATATATATTTATGTGTATATAGACATCTGTGTGTTTACGCACACAAATACACCTCTGTGTGTATAAATTTGTGTAAATGCTGCCCTGCCTCAGGGGAGAAAGCGAGGAAGGTCTCGATTTTTAATTTACAATATTTTTATTGCGTCCAAAAAGAACCCCAGAAATCCTCCCGTCCTAAGGCAGCTTTGAGGCTCACCCCTCCCTCCCCACACCCTCGCCTTTTGGGAAAACGGGTTTTTTTCCGCTCTTCCCCACCCCAGAGAAAGCAGCAGGGGTTCCCCCCTTCCTCCCGTGCCCCCGGCCCTACACGAAGTCCCCGCGGAAGGGGCGGGACGTGGCTCCCTGCGCCTGCCAGCGGCCCCGCAGCGTGCACAGGGCTTTGCCCTCCAGGCTCTCCAGCTCCGGGAATCCCAGCTCGTTCAGGACCTCGTAGACCCCAGCCACCGCCGCCACCTGGAAGCAAGGGAGAAGGGAGATTGGATTCCCCCACGCCGGGGATGCTTTTGCCACCTCGCGAGTGAAGATCCGCGGCATCCCCTCCCATCCCGGTGCCAACCCCTTCGGCTCCCCCAGCCTCTTTCCAGCCGCAGTTGATTCGTTTTCTAAGCCTCTTCCTTGCTGCTGGGGTCAGCCATCACAGGGTTTGTTGGCTTTGGCACCCTCCTGCCAAAAAGCTACAATGGCGCCTTGTTTTTGCTAAAAAACGCGGGGATTATGCAGCGGGAAGGGGCACGCTGAGGGTCAAAGGCTCCTTGTATCCGCAGGTCGGGTGTCTTTCCCTCCCCTCCAGCACACGGGGGAGTGGGGGAATGGAAGCCCCACGTACGGGAGGTGTGGCATTAAAAGGGGCAGCACCTTTTGGGGCTGCACTCAGAAGAGGCAGCACCAAAAGATGCGGCCCCGAAAAAGACGCTGCACTAAAAGATGCTCCAGCAAACGGAAAAGGGGAGGGGGGGACGGGGACGACAGAGGGCAGAGGTAAATCCACGCAATGCAAATGCAGCCCCAAAAGGTGCTGCTTTAAAAGGCGCAACCCCAAAAAGGTGCGGCATTAAAAAGCCACCCCAAAAAGTGCGGCCGGTAAAAACCCGCTGCATTCAAGCGCACGCCTCCCGCATCCAGCCAACGGCAAACATCCCAAATGTCCACAAAAACTGGTCCGGCCCCGGCGGCGGCCGCCGGGCAGTGCAAACACCGGCATAACCGGGATGCCAGGGCGGGGCGGGCACCGGCGTGCCCCCTCCGGCTCCGGCTCCAGCTCCGCCCTTTCATCGCCCGCCCGGCGGATCAAAGATGCCAATGGGAATTAGCGGCGCCGGCGGAGGCAAGGGAAGGGATGAGGGTTTTTCCCACAAGAGCGCCGGGCAAAACCCGGCAGCGGGGGAGAAAAAGCGGCCTCTGCATGGCAACAGAAGGAAAAGATGAAAACGGCGAAACGAGTAAAAACAGGTGAAATTGTAGAGCACATCAGCAGGAATGACACAATAAAAACGACAAAAAATAAGATTGGAAATAATAAAATACAGCCATGCAGTAAGAAAATTTAAATAAATTCAAATGATTCAAATATAATAATAATAGTAGCATTATTAAAATTGCCACGTTCCCTTCCCCTTCTTCCCTCTGACTCTGCTGTCGTGCAGAAGAAACCCCACAGGCACCAGCATGCACACCCCTATGCCCCCCACACCACTTGTACCACCTCCAAAGTCTCTTTTTCAGGGAAATTTACAGCCCCCCCCCAACATTTCCATTCAAATCAATGTATCTCAAATAAATCCAGTGCCTACATCCCCCCCTGAGCAGGAAATATGGATAATTTAGGGTCTCTTACCCACGCTTCCCCCATTCCATAAGGATAATTTAAGGTCTCTCACTTGCCCCCCATTCCATTTTTCCAGCTGGTTCCCAATTCCCTTGGCTATCCAGTGCCACCATCCCCATCCTCCCAGACCTCCCATCCCCTGTGCCACCTGTCCTGTCCTGTCCTGGCCAGGCAGGTTTGGCTGGTGGCCCCCAAGCCCCAGATGCTGCGAAACCCCTGGGGAACTCAAATGAGGGGAAAAGAGCAGGTTTGGGGTGGGAGAGCTCCCCATCCATGTGGTGGAATGCCACCCACCACCAGGGCCTTTCCATGAGAGCCACCAACCCAGGGAGCGAGGGGAGCACAGGCGACGCCCCAACAACCCCAGAAACCATACATGAGTTAAGGATGGGTGTCTGCTTCCCCCGAAATTCCTGCATTTCCATGTAAACACGAGGCTGAGCGAGGTGGCACCCCGGGAAGGCCTCACCTCACGCATCCAGAGGCTGAAGGGCCTCTGCCAGGAGTCCTTCTTCTCCAGGTGCAGGTAGGCGTTGAAGAGGATGAGGAAGATGTAGCGCTCCAGGTACTGCAGGCTCCTCAGCTGCAGCATCTGCGTCTCCCTCTCATCCTTGCCCGACTTTCCCTGGAAGGAACAACAGCCTGTGCTGGGAGAGCATCCCAGGGCAGCTCCTGCATCCCAGCCCCGGCCACAGTGCTGCTCTGCATCCCGGAGCTGCCTGCTGAAGGATGCACCAGGATCTCTGGCGCGAGGCAGAAGCCGTGGGAAGGGCACGGGAAGAGGGAGGAACCTCTTGGGGACAAAAATAAGCGCATCCGTCCAGCCCACTCCTTCTGGGGCCTGGCACTCCAGGCTCTCATTCCCTTGTGGTTTCCAGCGGGTAACAACATTCCCAGAGCTCAAAAATAGGTGAGCGATGGCTAAACACGGGGGCGTGTGCCCAGGAGCCAGGAACACACACCCAAGTGCAAACCCGACCCCAAACCGTGAGTTCCTGGACTGCATAGCACTTCCACCGGGAAAAACAGCTCCCTGGAAGGCATTCCCACCCGGATTCAGCCTCCATTTCCAGAGGAAGAGAAGCTCTGAGGTTGGTGGCCAGTACTATTTTATATATATATAAATTATAGATATCTCTTTTGTATGTTTTGTATTTACTATAATGTTCATGCATTCACTATTTATATTTATTGCTTTTTTGTCTATTGTATGTAATTACACAATAATTTTTATGAGTATTGTCATTGCTGTTATTTTAAGGACAAGCCCTGCACGCTGCCCTTTCTAGGAATTAATAAATACTAATAAATCAGAGCCCTGATCCCACAGGCCATCCCAAAAAGCAGCAATTCCTCACTCCAGCTCTGCCCTTGGGAAAAGGTGTCTCCTCCACCTGTGTGTGCCAGTATTTGTAGAGAGCAGATCCTATTATCCTGTTATTTATCCTGGTACTGTATTACCCTATTTATTTTTCATTCTATTATCCTATTATTTACCATATTTTTATAATATCCTATTTATGTTTTATCCTATTATCCTATTATTTATCGTTTTATTCCATCATGTTATTTATTTTTCTTCTATTACTTCTCATTTTATTCTATTATCCTATTTCATTTTCTTCTATTATCCAATTTTCTTGTATTTCCCTATTACTTCTCATTTTATTCTATTATCCTATTTATTGTTCTATTATCCTATTATTTACCATCTTATTATCCTATAATTTCTCTTTTATCCCATTAGTTATATTTTCCTATTTTTTCCCTCCCAGTTAGGGGTGGGAAGAGGTCGGAACAAACCAAACCAAGCCCCCAAACACCTTTTCCTTCCCTTCTGTTTGCCCTAACCCTGGAAAGCACCTCCCAGCAGGCTCCCAAAACCCCAACAATTCCCATAATTCTCTTCTCCAAGCTGCCCATCACTGAGGAAAAAACAAAAATAAATTAAAATTAAAGCATCTGCTCAGGGCTGAGCCAAATCCAATGGGAGGGATGGAGCAGCCAAGAGGGAAGTGCAAGCTCCAGTGATAAGAGGCTCTTCCTTGAGCTGAGGGAGTGGATAAATCCCTCCTCATCTCGCCTTCCCACCAGGACACCAGCCTGGAAATGGGATACAGCCCAGGAACACCCCTGTGCTGTAGGTGAAACTCCTCACATGGCCACACCCCCATACTAAAGGAGGGAAAAGCCAAAATTCAATTAAGGTACTTATCCTGAATAAAAATAAAGTCATAAAGGTAAATGTGACTATAAATTAATTAATAATCGCTACATCTGCAAATAGTCAGGTCTCCAGAGGTCTCCTCTCCCAGCTCCCCGAAAAATGCAGAGGATCCCAGAAACCAGGAGGCGAATCCGCAGGAAGCTGCAGATGTTCCTGGGCGATTGAACATTTTGGTTTTCCTTCTCTCCACCAATTGTTCGTGGCTTTAATTGAAAACACGGCTCGATGGCAGCTGGAGCAAGAGCTGAAGTGAGGAATTGCGGGTGGGATATGGCACAAGCCATCCCAGGAATAATGCCAGGCCCTGGGCTCTGCCCTTCCCAGGCCCCACGATATAGTTATGCAGGTTTAAAAAATCCCAAATCTGATGCAAATAATCCTTTTTGCTTCGTCATCAGCTCCACAGAGGCTCCCAGGTAAGGGACCACAGGCTCAGCTGGCCGTGGGTGAGTCGGTTCCCAAGGATGGCTCCCCTTCCCAAAGCTCTGAGGAGCCAGAGGAGCCTTCGGGGCTGGAAGCAGAGCGGGACAGGCCGGTCCTGCCCTCTGCCGGAAGGATGGAAGGCACGCTGGGTGAGAGGAATGCTGGGTGCCATGTGGGATGCAGGTTGGTGCCAGATGGGCAGGATGCCAGGTGGGATGGGTGGGATGCAGGACGGAAAGGGACAGCACAGGATCCAAGGCAGCCCTGGGTGACCGTGACCACAGGAGCCCTGGCACCTCTCTGGTGACACGCCAGCCTGAGAAACGATCCAGCTTCGGCAGGGCTGGTCCCAGAGCCCGGCTGCACCCTCTGGAACTGCCCGGTGCCGATGGGAAGAGGGGGGCTCACCTGGCGGTAGGTGCAGATGATGATCTCCCGGAGGTGGTAGTGCATGGGGGTCATGGTCTCACTGACCGTGTCCAGGGCCATGTCCACCTCCTTCTTCATCCGGTGACCGTCAGGCAGGAGCTGGACCACCTTCATCACCACCTGGAGCACGGGCAGAAGCAGCAGGGCTTCACCAGGAGCCTCCCTGCCTTGTCCCACTGCCCAGGAGAGGATCCAGCCCCTCCAAACAAGCAGCTGTGGCTTAAGGCAGCAGAGGGAGACCCCGAAAACAGAGCCGGCCCCAGGACTCACCTCGAACTCCCCCTTGGTGTACTTGGCATCGGGCACACTCACGATTTCCTCCTCACTCATCTCAGGGATGCCCTGGGGTGGCCAGAGGGGACGGGGTCATTATGGGCTGCACAAGAATGCAGAGCCTGCACCCAGCCCATCAGGACCCCCAGAATCCCCCACCCTGCCTCTGCCAGGCAGAGAACACGAAAATTTCACCCCTGCCCGAGGAGGGAGCCGCATGTCTGGACAGACAGAGGACTGTTCCAGGCCCTGGCACAGGGTGCCCAGAGAAGCTGTGGCTGCCCCTGGATCCCTGGAAGTGTCCAAGGCCAGGTTGGACGGGGCTTGGAGCACCCTGGAGTAGTGGAAGGCGTCCCTGCCCATGGCAAAGGGGTGGAACAAGATGAGCTTTAAGGTTCCTTCCAACCCAAACCATTCCACGATTCCGAGATCTCCCCTGCCCTTAACCCTTCATCCTGGGGTGGGAGCTCTCAGGAAGAGGGTAGAGGCTCACCAGGGATTCACCCAGACTTCTGGAGCTCACTGGGAATTAGGCACAGCAAGATGTCACCATACAAATGTCCACCCCCCAGAGCCCACCCTGGCCCTCTGGGTTGCTGCCCTAACCCCAAAACCTCCGTGCTCACATTGAAGTGCCAGAGGGTGAGGACAGCGATGACCATGGCCGTGGTGGTCCTGCCCCGGCCACTGGAGCAGTTGAACACGAAGGCTGCCCGCGAGTCCTCGGCCAGGGCGCTCTTCATGGCCTCCAGCAGCCGGTCAAAGTCCTGCCAGGATGAAGCCAGTGGGTTTCTAGGGATGCAGGACTTCCTCACCTTGGGGGCCCCTTTGTCATACAGCCTCCAGGTTGAAATCCCTGCTTCCTTGCTGCCAGATCCATCCTTGCCCACCTGAAGGCACACAGCCTCTCCAGGCAGCGTCTCCTGGGGATCCCCCCCTGCCCTGGCAAGCACCCCACCAGCGCCGGGCACCCAAGTGACATTCCCTGCACAGCACCAGAGCTGGCTTGGGACGGAGGCAGCAGAAGCATCCCCTCCCCGGGGTACCTGCTCCTTGGGAGCACAGAAGTCAGGGATGGGGATGCGGCGGTAGGTGAGTCCCTGGCAGGAATTCTTCTGCTGGCTGAATATCTCCTGCGTGGTCAGGCAGCTCTTGAACATCTTCATCTGCTTCTCTGCCTCCAGGTACACCTCCAGCCACTTCTGGCACTTCAGCAGGTCCCCCTTCAGGGCAGCCTCCAGTTTCTGAAGAGGATGGAGAAACCCTTGCTGTAACACCCGCCCCTCCTAATTTTCGCAGGATTTTAATCAATTTTTTTGGATGCAGGCGAACACCGCACACCCCACAGCAGGTCCTGGCCACCAGCTCTGCCCAGGTCCCTCTGTGCTTGATGGGAGCCCCCAGAGCACCATTTCCCACCACGCTGGGCAGCTCCTCCATGCAGCCACGCTGCTGCTGGCAGCCAAGCTCCTCCACTGCCTGTCTCCCCTGGAAATCCAGTTGGGAACATCCGCTCCCCTTTCCCCAGATGCCTTTTACCCTTGCTCTCAAGGCACGCTATAAATTCTTCCAGGGTGGATCTCCGCTTCGCTCCCTTGTTCCCAAAGGAAAACAAAACCAGCAGCTCCAGAGGGCGAGGAACTATCAAAGCCTGTGGAAATCACCCACGAGGGTTCCTGGGAACCCCCACTGCATCCAGCATCTCCCAGAGCTCACCTCCAGCTGCTGGGGCGAGGCGCCGGGCACAGGTATCAGCTCCTCCAGGAGCCCAGGCTCCCGCAGCGTGTAGATCTGCTCATTCCCTTCCAGGACCGCTTCCTCCCGGAGGTTGATCCAGACAATGCGGGAGTGCTTCCTCTTGGCATCCGTCAGGTACCGCAGGACGCTGCCCAGGGTCTGAGGAAAGGGTGGGCAAGGCTGATGGGAGGGCCGGGGAGCCCGATGTGGGGTCCCTGCCCGACGTGGGATGGTGTCCCTCACCTTGGAGCTGGGCTGGGCCGTCCCATAGATGGGCATTTTGGGCACCCTTCGGAAGTTGGCCACGCTCATCTCCTTGGCAGTGCTCAGCACATCCGGGCAGAAGCGCTCATCCGCCACCTGGAACAGAGCAATGTCCAGGCAAGGGATGCCCCTTCCCCCCCGCGGGTTTGCAGCACACCACAAGCCACGGACCCTGCTCAGGACAAGGCCCCAGACCTTTCCAACAGCAGCATCCAGGGCTCAAAGCCCCACGGCTGCGTTTCCAAGGTGGGAAATGCTCTTCTTGCAGCACAAGGCACCAACGGCCCCGGCCTCCTTCACCCCACCCAGAAACCACAGAGCTGCTGCCCAATCCAGACACATCCACGTGCACCGGGATCTCTGGCCACACATCTACCCTCACACGGGTCGGGTCGGAAGGGACTTTAAAACCATCTGGTTCCATCCTTGCTGAGGACGCCAGCAGCAACCTGGACCCAAGACCTCAAGACACCTGCCCTACAACAGGGAAACCCTTGGGGCTTCTCCCACCCCACCACGCCTCTGCGAGGGCGAGCGCCCCGGGACGGCGCCGCGACCACCGCTGCGCTCCTCGCTCACCAGCACTCGTGCTCCCTTGGTGACGAGCTCGGCGGTGACGGTGAGCTCCGCGCAGTTCATGCCCGCCTGCAGCCGGTACAGCTCCGGGTGCCGGCACATCCACCTGCTGAAGCTGAGGGCAAAGCCCAGGGGGTACTGCCGGCGGGGGGCCGGGGGGGACGCACCATCAGCCTGGGCTCCGATCCCCCTGCCCGCCACCCCACCGAGAAAACCTGCTTGGAAAACTCAAACCGGGGAAACCTCTGCCCGCCCGCTGCACAGTGAAGCCAAAAACAAAAAGAGGGCAAGGAAGGGTTTTTTGGGTTGTTCTGGCGGTTTTTACCTGCTCGTGAAGGTAGTAGTTGAAAGCAATCAAGTAGAAATAGCGTTCGAGGCTCTGCAGGGTCCTCTGGAGGAAATACTCTTTGGTGCTGCTCCCCTGGAAGCAAAGCAGAGGGAATCTGTGATGCTCAGTGCCGACCAGTCCTGCAGCCCCCAGCAGACCAGGAGGCTGGGAAAAAGCCCTACAGACACTTTGGATTAATTGTTTTATTTTTTTAATGAAACATTTCCAGTTTCCCATATTACATGATGCTCAAAGGCATAAATTCACATTTCACCTCAAAACAAAAGCTTCCCCTTAGCACAAGGACACACTGGGAGCAGTTCCAACCAGTCCATGCTGTCACATGGACACACTGTCCAGCTGGGAGATTCAAACCCAAAGGGATGGGTCTGGAAAATGCAAGGTCTTGCCCCCATTCCAGCCATCTCCACGGCCTTTGGATGAAATGCTTGGGCAGTGGCATCCCTGGGGAGAGAGGGCCCTGTGCTAGCCACACACCCTGCAATATCCTTCCTTTCCAAGTGTCCCCCCACTCCATGTCCAGAAGCAACCTGATGCCTGTGTTTCCAGCGAGCTCTCCTCCTCCTCTTTATCATCACCTCCCCGATCCAGGCGTATTCCCCACCACAGCCATCCCCTCTAAGGGAGGAAACTCAAACCCGCGGGATTATCCATAATTCAGAAACCTTGGGGCGGGGGGTTTGTACCTCCGAGCATCCCATCCAACAAATGAACCTGGCACCAGCACCCAGCCTGGCATCCACAAACATCCCCAGGGAGCCTGCTGGAACCCATTTCCCAGGGTAGGATGGAAAACCCTGTAAGATGGGGCTGTGTCCGGGGTCAGCTCGGCGAGTGGGGTTTGCTCATCCCTGACATTACGTGGCTGACTCATGAATATTTACTTGTTCTCCACAAGAGAAATCCGGCCTGCAGTCATTTATCAAGAGGAAAGGCAGTGGGATTTGCTCTGGAAACTCAAAACAAAGCCTGCAGGGATGGAGCCCTGCCAGGTTTGCCGGCAGCACCGATAGCAGAGCGGTGCTGCTTCCCGAGCACTTGGATTCCTGCAAGAAAATCCATCCCAGGGCTCTCACCCGAGGCAAACCTCCTAACATTCCCCTTAAACAGGCTATGGGTGGAAAGGGAAATGATCCACTTGTGTTTCAGCCATGGAAAGCCAGGTAATGTGGGAGTCTGGCTGCTCAGCATCCCACACCAGGATTCACCTGCACCTCCATCACTTGAGGGCTTAAATCTCCATTCCTGCCTCCCGAATCCAGGCAGAAACTCACAGACATCATTCCTCCATGCCCAGAAAAGCCCCTCCTCCCCCCAAAACCAACCAGCTCAGCCAGTACCACTCCAACACACAGAAGTCCAGGCTGGTTTTCCGATGGCTGAGCATTATCCCCTCTCCCCTCCTCATCCTCCATGTGCCCCCAGCACATTTTCCTGGCCCCTCGCCACTGTTTAAACCTGCTCTTGCTCCACAAAGACTTCAAATAAACACTCCTTGAGGCTTATTTACGGCAGTCCCACAGCCATTTGTTTTCCAGGAGTCCAGGATGACAGAGAGCAGCTTTCCCCAGCAGGGAAAAGTCAGGGAAAGGCTTCAAGGCAATGGGAAAATCCCCTGTCCCATGCCCAAGCTTCCCCTGCTATATAAGAGAACCTGGCAGCACAGGAGCAGCACCAAACATACCCAAATCTGCCCTAAAACGGAACAAGGGAGTATAAAATTTGGGATTTGCCACTCAACACCAAAAACGTGACAGTAAATGCCTTCTTTTCCCAATGCTTAATCATTTTCATGGGTTTTTTTGCCACAGGGCACCTGGTTTGAGATTGCCCTTTACAAAGAGCTCCGCCCGCTCCACATTCAACATTTAAATGGGAAAATTAATCTCCAAAGAAACTGGGATCAGGGCAGCAATTCCACCTGAGCGTTCGCCTTCCTTCCATCACCTGGTGAGGAGCCCCCCAGTCAGGCAGGGAAGACCACAGCTTTCCAGCATGGAAAGCCACCCTGACGGCTCTTCAAAACAACAGGAAAAAACCCACAAATCTACAACCAGAACAGCCTGACCTTGGGTGACTATATTTGCAACGATCCCTCCCAGCTCCCAAAGACTTTTACCATCCAGGCTGATATCGATTTTCCAATTTCAGAGCTGATGAAACCAGGGCACAGGATATTATTTGCCCCCGAGGTCATCTACCAGAAGCAGCAGCAAAGCCCAAATCGGTCTGTTTTCCCCCAACCCCAGCCTGCTCCATTTTATAGCTTTTAAAACAACTGGGGTTGAAAAGAAAAAAGGAAGAGACACTCCACAACCTTCTAGGTTTCATATTGCTGGGAAATCTCCAGCTCACAGGAAGCTTTGGGCTTCCAGAATTTACATTCTTCTCATCCCAGCGCAAAAACAGCTCAATAAATTTCCCGGCACTGATGGCTCGCATCCAAGCAATCCTCTAATTACCTGGATCTGATAGTCCTCCCCGATCCCCTCCAGCTTCTTCTTGTACTCGTAGATGGCTTCCTTCATGTCGTGCATCTCCGAGCAGGAGGCGATGGCACCATCCACCTCGGGAGGAGCAAGAGGGAAATTGCTCCATAAACCTCGGATCCGGGGGGAAAACTCTGTTCATCCCTCCCAGCCACCCTGCTGGGGGGCTCACCAGCACCCCCTTACCTCCTCCACTATCTGCTGGCCTTTGGGGACCATCTCCGTGAAGGTCTGGATGACCCGGAGCCTGTCCCTAGGAGATGTTTTAGGCAAGTGGGGGAAGCTGTGGTGGGAGAAGGAGGAAATCAAACCGGTCCCAGGGGGAACGGGCATCCCCCCAATCCCGCCCTGGGGGCTGCTCCGCTTACTCAGGCTTCTGGGCAGCTCCTCGGTGGTGGTGGAGGACCAGGGCGCCCATGGCCATGGCCAGGTTGGTCCTGCCCACGCCAGTCTGGCAGCCGAAGAGCAGCGCGGGCGGGGGTCTGCCGGGGTCCCGCAGCAGCAGGCTGGGGCTCTCCTAGGAGGGAGGGACACAGGGATGGATGGAT
>VWPU01001544.1:0-66589 GCA_013398955.1 Callaeas wilsoni | reverse complement strand
TTCGGGCCGGGGGCGGGGCGGCGAAGGAGGCAGCAGGCGGGTGCTGGAGCGGGGACGCGCGTTTATTGCGGGGTGGGGGTGGTCGCGGCTCTCCGCGGCTCCCAGCCGCTCATGAGCAGGTAGGACTGGTTGGCGATGTCGGTGCTGGACAGGCGGCCCCCAGCGTGCTCCGGCGGCGGGCCCGCCTCGCGCCGCGGGCTGGGCAGCACCTCCAGCAGGCAGGGCAGGACGGCCTCTTCCGGCGGCTGCTTGTCGAAGGCGCTGGCCTGGGGGCACATGGAGTGGACGTGATGGGGGCTGCCCTTCGCGCTGCTCCCGGGGAGAGCTGAGCCGCCCTGCCCCAGCCCCTCACCTGGCTGTGCTTGCTGCTCTCCTGGAGGAAGTTGCCCAGAGCACGGTGCAGGTCAGGAACGGGTGGCCAGAGTTTCTGCTTCACGTTGCTGGGTACGGGCGAAGGGGCATCGAAGGTACCCTCAGGCTTGGGGTGCCCTGATGCCCCCGTGCAAGGTGCTCAGGCTTGGTGCTGGACCCTGCCCCCGGCACAGCCCTTTACCTGTAGAGGGTGGGGAAGGTGCACCGCAGCCCCAGGAGCACTGCTGAGAAGAGCAGCGGCACCACCGTCACACTGGGGATGAGCCAGCCTGCATCGGAGGAGGAACGCTGGAACCGTAGCCCTTCCCAGATCCACCACCTCTGAGCCCTTTGCAGCCATGTCACCCTCTGCCCGGTGCTCCCCATCCCATTTCCAACACTTTCCACCTCCTGCCGTCAGCCGTGTGGCTCCTCTGGCCTCAGCCTCCACCCCTGCCCTGTCCCTTACCCGCATCAGCCATGGCATCAATCACAACAGGTTTGGACCAGGCGCTCCAGCTGCCCTGGTACCACGGCCCGCTGGGCTGGGCCCGCACCTGGGCGTGGTAGCGGGTGCCTGGCCGTACGTCCAGGACTTCTTTCCTAGCTGCTTGTGGAACCTGCAGGACCTGCGGGGCAGAGCCGAGCTGGAGGCATGGCTGCTGCGGGGTGGCCAGGGAGCCAAAGGGCGGGTCCGGTTTGCCTGACCCCGTGCCTGCCATGTGTCAGCAGCGGAGGCGGGCAGGGCTGCTCAGGGTATGCTGGCCAGGCCCTACCTTCCAGTCATGGCTGTTCTCCATGGCATAGCGGACCTGGTACTCCAGCTGCTCTGCCAGCACCTCCAGGGGCGGCAGCCACTGCAGGCTCAGCCGGCCCTGTGACATTGTTGCCTGCACAAGCTGTGGGGCATCTGTGAGCACTGTTGGTGTTGGGGACAGGCATGTGTCCCTCCTGTGAAAGGGGACATGGGACACTGTGGCCCCTGTGAGCGAGGCAGGGGCTGTGGTGGCACTGGGACTCACCAGCCTGGTGCAGCCAGAAGGGCTCCTTGAAGTAGCTGAGTGTGGGCAGCATGTGGGTCCGGGTGACATTCACCAGGACGGAGATGGCACTGCCAGCCCTGGGCTGGAAGGTGCAGGTATGGGTGCCCTCTGCCCCCCTGCTCACTTCCTCACACTGTTGCCATGCATCTTCCCTGTGGGAAGGGTGGGTAGCCAGTCAGTCCCACCAAAGCATTCCCACAGCCAGCATTCCTCCTGCCCTTGCCCAGGAAAGCTACTGCTGCGTGTAGTCGGAGGTGCAGTGTGGCCAGGAGAGGTGGTGAGGAGGTGTGAGATTGGTGATGGTAGGGCAGGACAGCAGGACATGGGCAAGTGGCCCAATGTGGGATATTGGGACACAGCAGGACCAGTGGTCCCTGGGATGTGCCTGCCTGAGTGCCATGTGCCTGCCATGTCCCTTACCTTGTGCCAGCCCCGCTTGGAGGTGGCTGGTAGAAGAGCTGGTGGGAACTGTGGTGCTCTGCAGGGTCCCAGCTCCACTCGCAGTGCACGTGCCGCAGGTCAGGGGTACTGCAGCACAGCCCGATGTCTCCTGGGCAGGCGAGAGCCAGGGCAGGGAGGGGGCTGCTTCCTCATGGCCCCCCAAAACTTGAGTGTTGCACCTCGCCTAAAACAGCACCGCCACCCCCTGCAGCCCCAGGTGTGGGTGCCTCCCTGCTGTTCCTGCCAGCACCCCTGCAGAGGGGATGGCTGCTCACCAGAGGAGCGGGGTGTCTCCGCAGCCACTGCCCGTGACCAGGGCCCCCAGACGCCGTCCATGGAGGTACCGTCGGGCTTGCTGCGCACTTGGATGTGGTACCTCACCCCTGGCCGCAGGTCCCGGAGGACCACCCAGGTGTTGGCCTGGACCAACCTCTGTAGGACAGGGGCCAGGCTGAGGAGCAGCTGCAGTCCCCAAACCCCCCCGCTGATCCCTGACCCCTCTGTGTACCTGCCCCACTCCGGGGGAGGCTGCTGCAGCCCTGAGTGCGTGGGTGCTGACAGTCGACTGGATGGAGGGATCCCCAGGGTGCTGCCCACTCGGATTCAACTTGGTGCTGCAGGGCATCCCTGCGGAGCTGGCAGGGCAGCACTGCACCTCGTAGAGGAAGAAGTTCAGGAAGTCAGCAAGTGGTGGCTGCCATGACACGCAGAGCTGCCCTGCAGCCCCAGCCCAGCGGGCCGTGATGTTCACTGGGGGAGCAATGAGACCTGCAGGGAACATGCCAGGGTGTTTGGCCTCCTGCAGCAGCCTGGTCCTGCTGGGGGACATGTGGAAGTCCCACTCAAGGCTGCCTCTGTGCCCAACATGCAGGGCTCAGGGTGCTGCCAGCCTCCGTGGTGGGCAGAAGGCCAGGGGACCCAGATCTGGGGGCTGTCCTGTTGTCACAGGGTGTTGCCCAGTCAGAAGGACTCACCCACTGCATCCACGCTGAGCTCCCGCCAATACTTCGTCTGGTTTGTGGTGGCATCCAGGACGCGGAGGTGGAGCTGGGTGAAGAGCCGCACGTCCCAGCTGGGGAAGACGCAGGCATGTCGCTTCCCGCCAGCCCCATTGTGCCACGTGGAGACCACGCACGCTGTGGGCATATCCCTGAGGAATGGAGAGCGGGGTCTTGCAGCACCTCATGCCTCCTGCCTCAGGCCAAGCTTGAGGAGAAAGAATGTGGGGCACAGCACCGAGACCTCAGTGTCAGCAGCTCCTTTCCTGTGCCACCATCCACTGCAGGGCACCATCCCCATGGGACTGAGGGACAGCCAAGGCCCCAGCCCTGCTGCAGGGTGTGTAGTGGCTGCTGTGTAGCTCCTGTGGGCTCTCCATCTCTCCTTGCAGCTTGGAGCCTCTGGGATGGCCCAGGTTGCTGTGACACCCTGACCCTGCTGCTCTCTGTGCAGCAAGGAGGAGGCTGGGCTGTGTCCCCACCGTCTCCTACCTGCTGTACCAGTAGTAGAAGTGGCACATCCCAGTTGTCTCCTCCTCGTCCCAGAAGCAGGTGAGGTCCTCGAAGGAGCGGGAGAAACAGAGGATGTCCTCGGACACGCCTGCTAGCAGTGCAGCTTCTGGGAGGAGCGTGGGCATGAAGGAGCCCCTGGGCACAAACCCATCCCCATCCCACCTGCTTCCTCCCGCCCCATGCCCGCTGGCACTCAGGGCAGCCTGAGCACGGCCGTGGCACACGTGCTCTCCACCAGCTTAGCACACTGGGGAAGGACATGGCACACATGCTGGCTGCTGGCTTGCACTGGGGTCCCGGCTGGTGCAGGGCTCCCCCCGGCCCCACCACACCCCCCTCCTCAGTACGTGAGGTCCTTGAGGACAAACAAACATCCCAAAATAGCCCTGCGGTTGGAGGGGAGCTCAGGGCCCGGCGATCAGGGGGAAGCACCCCTGCCCTGCTCATGCCGGAAGGTGCGCGGAAGTGAGATAAGGAGGAGCAGCACCCCAGGGAAAGGGCCTGGGGGCTGGTATGGGGGCATGTGGTCCTGAGCAGGGGGGGATGCCCAAATCCTTGCCCAGGGACTGCTCTGGGGGCATGTGGGTTTCTCTGTCCCTCTCAGTAAGCCTTGCTCCCCATCACTGCATGGACAAACTGGAGCATCACACCCTACAGGATCTCCATCTGAAGCACTCGTGGCTCCGCTGACATATTGACATATGTGCCTGCCCCTGTTGTCGTGGAAGAGGGAACAGCCCCAAGATGCAGATGTGTGATGCACAGGGCTGGTTCTGCTGCCCCCAGCATAGCTTCAGCAGTCCCTTCTCCCTCACTCCCTCTGCCCTGGGACCTGCTCCAGCCCTCTTCCTCCTCCTCTTCCTGCTGGCATTTGCTGCCTTCCCAAGGGGTTCCCCCCAGCTTCGGGACCCCACAAGCCCGCTGCCAATATCTGCTCCATTTGCTGGGTGTATCCATTCTCTGCTACACACCCACTGCACTGCCAGTTGAGCCCACCCTGGGCAAAGAATAAGTCACAGTTCCCAAATGCCCTCACCACCTTCTTGGTGTCCTTCTGCTCGTCCTGTCCCTTCTCTTGCCCTGACCCCCTCTGCCCTGTTCCTCATTTCCCAGTCCTGTGTTTTTTTCTTCCCCATGCCCATTGTCCCATCTCCCCCACAGCCCCTCACCTGTTCTTCCCTTTTTGCCTCCCATTACCCCACCCCAGGCCTCATGCTGGCTCCATGACCTCACCCAGCTCCGAGCACCAGGAGATGAAGTGGCCAGGTCCCAGCAGCTCAGTGGCACAGGGACCCATGGCATCAGTGGGAGGCCACCCTGGTCCTGTGGGCTACCAGAGCATCTTTGCTGAGCACAGCCCACTTCTTAGGAAGGGCAGCTGCCCAGCTCTGCAGCCCACACCAGCTATGCTCGGGCAGTGCTGCCAAGCCAGCAGAGAGCTCAGGCCACAACGATTTTGCAGAGGCTGTGGGCACAGAGAGGATAAGTCCAACCCTGACCCTCATCCCACTGGCCCTGTGGGGGTGATTTAAAATATGCTCCTGAGTCTGTCCTGGCCAGAGACCTGGGGTGAGGCTGGAGAGACAAGCAGGAGATCAATAGGGTTTTATTCAGTTAATGCTTTTTATGGTGTTACAGAAAGTTCTAAAGGGGCTAAAGAGGCACTCAGAGAATACATGGAGAAGCCTGAAATGAGACAAAGTTGGGGAGTGGCTCTGGCAGGTGCAGTGAGTCAGACTGGGGTCAGCTATCAGCTAAGACAAGTGTCCAGCAGGACGGTAAGATCATGGCAAGGCTGGTGCAGGAGCACTGGGGTTAGCCTGGAAGTGCCACTGCATTGCCCCTGGCGCAGAGCTGTGCAATCAGATGTTAACTTGAGTCTTGCTCAAACCCTCATCGTGTCATAACTCTGAGAACTTCTGATGAGCAGGGAGCCCCTCTGCTACCTGAGCAGGACTGGGAGCACCAGGCTGCCATCCCCAGGGGCTGCCAAGCTCTGCTTGCAGAGAGCATGGATGTTCCTTTACTCCAAGCATCTCAGGGTGTCCCACAGGTGAGAAGGGCACTCCATTCCTCACCCTGAACACCCCCTGCGCACCCTCCTGGAATGCCCCCTTCCCAATCCTGTAGATTTTGGCTGCTGTGAGGTGCTCACTGCTCATACCTGGCATTCTAGCTCCTCTCTGGCCCATCCTTTCGGGGAGAAAATAGCCCCAAGGACCTACCTTGGGATGTCACTGGCTCAGGGGATGACGGTGGGCTGCGGAGGCTGAGCAGGATGGCAGAGAGCAGTGAGAGCTGCCAGCCCTGGCACAGGCAGGCTGCCATCCTGCAACCTGTGTGCTGGAGCCACACGTGCCGCACTCGGCCCTTCCCAGTGTCCTAGGAGCTGCTGCGGCTCCTCCGGGCGAGACCTTTATCTGGGAAGTGGTGGCTGTGCAGCTCAGGAAGCCTGGCTGGGGGCTCCCCCTGCCCCATCACCAGCACTTCCCTGTGCCTGAAACCACAATGCCACAGCCCCTCTGCCGCCGGCCGCAGTGCCAAGAGAGACTGCTCCTATCAGATAGGCGGCATGTCCTGCCCTTGTGGCTACTGGCATGCTGGGAGGACGGGGTAGGAAGAAAAACAACCCCCGAGAAACTAGGGAGGCCCCTATGTGGGGCAGGGCAGGCTGTTGGGGCTGCTGCCACGTGGGAGCATGGGATATGGGACAGCTGATCTGCCTCCATTGTGTCCTGTGGCGCCCGACACCGGTGTACTGCAGGTCTGCTCTGCCGGCGGCACTGTCTCCGTGGCTGTGCTGGGAGCAGAGCTGCAGGCACAGGGGCCACTGGCAGAGCCCGCAGAGCTGCTCGTGGTAGTGGTGCAGGAGCAGGGCCACCACAGTGAGGTCCCACAGTCATGCTCAGCCTCATGCCACTCCACTACCTCCGCATGGCACGGGTTGCTGGAGGGTCTCCCACCCCGCAGGGCACAGCACTGTTGCACAGCCCGGGGGGTACCAGCCAGGGCACAAGGAGCCACTTGCACATGTGTCCCCTGTGCACCAAGGTCGGGTTTGCTTCTTCATGCCCAGCAGCTGAGGACAGCACCAGAGGCACTGACAGGAGACAGCAGCAGCCAGCCCCAACTTGCCACAGACAAATCTTGTCAAAAAAAGCAGAAAGACCTAGGTGTGAGCAGGACTGGTGACACTGCCTCAGACACGGTTCCCAGCTGGCAGCAGAGGAGGTGCAGAGTGGCACATGTCAGGCGGTTTGCGAGGGCCAGTGCCCATCACTGATTCACTGGGGACCTCAGGGATGGGACAGAGAGGCTCTCACTGACAGCTGCTGTTGACACCAAAGAGCGCTGGAGGCCAGAACGGAAAGTCAGAATGGCATTGACAGGGTTCAGAAACCTTCTGGGGATAAAAGACTCTTGCCCAGAAGGACAATGCAAATGCCCATGTCTCCAGCTGGAATACCAGGCTCTGCAGGACCACTCTTGCTTCTTATGGGATTGCAGAAGACAGATAGATAGGCAGCTGGATGGCATGTCCAGGGCTGAACAAGCTGAAGCCAGAAGAGGTGAGGCCCACGCACTGTCAGGGTAACAAACAGCAGCAGTGCAGGTGAGGGACCAAAGCCTGGGAGAGGAGCTCCTCCAGGAGGGTCAGTGCAGAGCCCAGGCAACCCTCAAGGGATGGACATGTGAGGATCACCCCAGCAGCACATGTTCAAGCAGGCTGGTCAAGCACAGCTGTCACTTTGCCAGATGTGGGAAGTTACCTGATAGCTTGGCCCAGTGCTGG
The DNA here is from genome assembly GCA_013398955.1 of Callaeas wilsoni. Lineage (NCBI taxonomy): Eukaryota > Metazoa > Chordata > Aves > Passeriformes > Callaeidae > Callaeas > Callaeas wilsoni. The sequence continues at coordinate 59,450 of VWPU01001544.1, read as the reverse complement.
GAGGTGCCAGCTGGCCAGGGTGGGAAGGGTGTGGAGTTGCACAGCTCCACAAGACCCAGCTGGAGGAGCAGGGCCATCTCTTTGAAGAGCAGCCAACTGAGGGGAATCTGCAGAAACAATTTTCGAGTATGCAAGAGGCAGCTGTGCAAAGGAAGGAGGTAGTCTGTTCTCCATATCCCTTTGGTGACAGGACCAAGTCTTAAATTGTATGCGTGGGAAGAGATCCCAGTTGGATCCTAAGAAAACCCATCTCCACAGCATGATGAGACCCGGGACTTGTCTGGGAATGCTGGGACATTCCTGGGAATTATCAGAGGACCCCAATGGAAATAGGATTCTGAGGAGTGCACACCACAGCAGCAGATCACTGGACCCTCACATCTTGTTCCCCAGTGCTGTCAGCGGGGCAGAGCTGGGTCGCCACCAACACTCCTCTGGACCCGGCTGTTGCATGATCTTTATTGTCTGTAAGGCAGAGCTGACACCTCCGAAGGGCCACTGCAGAGCTGGAGGCTGTGCACAGCCAAGACTGTCCCTTTGCACCTGCCAGAGTGGCCCCATCCCATGCCAGCAGTGCTGCTCACAGCCCCCTGGCACCACTTCAGGCCCAGTGCACACTGAGACCTGAAGGGTGGGCAGCTGCGGTGTTGCTGCTCCCTCCTCTCACCCCAAAGCTTGAGCATTTGTGTCCGTGGGCTTAGGCAGTACCCTGGCTCCTGAGGGAGGCCCTCTCCTGACTGCTCTGCTTTAAGCACCCTGCTGCTTCTTGTCCTCGGAGGCCATCCCAGCGTGTTCCCAGCAGTGTGGGGCTGTCAGTGGCTGGCACCATGCCTGGGAGGGGATGGCACAGTCCTGCTGCAGAGAAAGCGCTCTTGGGAAGGGGCACTGCCGTTTGGCTTCTTGGCCCTGTAGCAGGACGAGCAGCCCTTGTCCCCACAGCACTGTTCCAGCAGGCTGGGGCCAGCGCTGCCCCTCTGAGCGGTGCCGGCGCAGCCTCACGCCTCCTCGGCGGTGGCGTCGATCCCCGCGTAGGTGAAGTTCTCGAACAGGGCCATGTTCACGTAGGCCTGTGGGGGAACCGCAGTTAGGAGCCAGTTGTGAGCACGTCCACATCTACCTCCTGTCCCCACTAGCATGCTCACAGACACTGTGCCCTGTTGCTTCCCCACACCCAAAAAGTGATGCTGAGGTTAACCCCCACACACGGTTCTGCTGCTGGCTGTCCCGTCCTCGAGCCCAAGGGATGCTCCAGCATGTGGAAAAGCCCCGAGCCCCGAGGGCATCCCTCCCACTGAGCCGCTACCACTCACCTTCCTGGCTTCCAGCATGCGGATGAGCTGCATGGAGATCTGGGCGAAGGGAGGGCGCTCGTAGGGGCGGTCGCGCCAGCACTGCCGCATCAGCTCGTACCTGGGGGCGGAGAGTCATGGGCGGCTCAGCGCGCACAGGAGGAGAGGGGACAGAAAAGCTCTTTGTGGGAGATGGGGGAAGCAGGTGGGAAACTAGAGCTCAGGAAAGGTGTTTGTGTGTGGGACCCCAGCCCATCCCTCAGCCTCAATGCAGAGGCAACCAGGCAGAAGCTACTGAAAGTTGGTGCGAGCCCTGTGGGGCAGTGGGATTATGTGGGTGCCACCATCAGCCGAGGTTCTCTCCACTTACACCTCGTCATCGCAGTTGCGTGGCTTTTCCATGCGGTATCCCTGGGGCAGCTTCTCGTAGAGCTCGGCACACGTCATCCCGCAGTACGGTGTCCCCCCTACAGCCAGAGACACACAGGGGCTGAGGAGGTGACAGTCCCTAGGGTGTTCCCCCCAGGGCTCCAGGATAACCAGACCTACAGGGACCTGAGTGAAGGCAGGGGACAGAGAAGAGCCTTACCCAAGCTGACAATCTCCCAGAGCAGGACACCAAATGACCACCTGAAAGGGGAGGAGCCAAGGCTGTGACAGAGTGCCCGGCTGTGCCCCGCTGATGGGCACAGGGCAAAGCCCAGGGTGGAAGAGGCAGCCAGGGCTTGGGCTGAGCCAGCAGCTCCTCAGGAAGATGCACCAGCATCACCTCCTGCCCTTGCAGCACCCAAAGCAATAGCATTGCCTCCCTGACTGCGCCAGAGGAGGGTGCAGGTGGCCACAGCCATGCCCCAGCCCGGTGCCCCCGCCTGCAGGACTTACACATCGCTCTTGGTGGTGTACACGCTGTAGTTGAGGGACTCGATGGCCATCCAGCGAACCGGCAAACGGCCCTGGGGAAAGAGAAAGCCACCATCAGGGTTGGGAGGGTGCCCCCTGGGTAGAAGACAACTGTGATCCAGCCAGTTCTGCCATGGTGGGTTGGTCACACTTATGGTGGGTGGGCATCCTGCCCACCACATTGGTGCAGACCCCATGGAGATGTTTCACTCCTGCCTCACCATTGTCTTCTTCACATAGACCTCCTCCCCTCTGGAGAGGCCAAAGTCAGCAATTTTGGAGGCCAGGTTTTCTCCCACCAGAATGTTTCTTGCTGCCAGGTCCCTGTGAATGAACTGAAAGGGAAGAGCAGTCAGCAGGAGCCACACACTCCCTCCTGCTGGCCCCAGGGACCTCATGCCCTGATAGGGAACCCCAAGGCCCCAGGGAAAGGGTGCTCTGAGGGGCTCGCTGGCATGTACCTGCTTCTCACTCAAGTACTGCATCCCCTTGGCCACGTCTGAAGCAAACTGGAGGAGCTGCTGGGATGTGAGGGTGGAGGCAGTGCCATGCTCCTTGGCAAAGGCTGGGTCTGTCTCCAAGACTCGGCTTTTGCGGAGGAAGTCGAGGAGGTTTCCATATGGAGCGTACTCAATGGCGATGTACAGGTAGCCTGAGGGGCAGGAGGAGGTTGGGCTACTGGCGCTCTCCCCAGCAAAAAGGAATAGACAGCTGGGCACAGGCTGTGGGGCTGGGGAGAGGGAGGAATGGGACAGCCCTCACCCTTGTTCTCGCAGGCACCCAGCAAGTTGATGATGTTGGGGTGATGGCCCAGTTTGCACAGCACCTCCAGCTCCCCGGCAAAGTCCCGATGGTCATTCTCTGAAGCAAACTCTGGAAGCAAAGAAGGGATGAACACCTCAGGCCTACAAGGGCCTTTCCTCTGCTTCTCTGCAAATGACTCCTGATGCTCCCCAGCACAAGCATGGCCCAGGACACAGCTGCAGCCCCCAGCCCACCCTGCCTGCCTTCCCCAATACTCACCTTTCAGCATCTTGATGGCTGCATTCATTTTCAGGCCGTCCTTTTTGATCATGGCCCTGATTACCTGCCCAAAGTTGCCCTCCCCAATCATGTCCTCAAACTTGATGTCTTCCCACTCCAGGATGGGGTAGCTGAGAGGCTCAGGCTGCGGCTTGGGCCGGCGTGTCAGGGTCAGAGTCCCTGAGTTGAACTGTAGGATTGTTTCTTCCCCCTGGCAGATGGGAGTGGGTGAGGTTAGAGGCACTGGGCACCTCTCTGCCCATGTGGCAGTCCCAGGACAGGAGTCATGGGCAAGGGCGGGCTCCGCACCCTCTCCGCGTGGAAGTGAGGTCTGGCTGCATCCGGACTGGAGGCTATGGAACGTGACCTGGATCGGGCTGGGACGTGGGGAGCAGGGGACACGGTCCTGGTGGGGCAGGCGGCACTCACCGAGCCAGACTGGTACGTAAAGGTGCGGCGCCGATGGAAAAAATTCTTCTTGATGAGGAAAAGTGCCAGAAGAGCAAAGAGGATGGTGAAGCAAGTGACGGACACAGAGCCAACAATGGCCAAGAGCAGCTGCTGGTCTGTTCCTGCCTGCTCAGTGCTCTGGCTGCCCAGGCTGGGCGGCACGCTCAGCGCTCCTGCCAAAAGGAGGGACAGAGGGTTGTGGTCCATGGTCGAGCCCTGCCCGGCCCTCACTAGTGGCCAAGCACCATGACAGCAGCCCTCTCTCAGCACCCAGGTCCCCAATGAAGATATTATAATCACATCCTGAGCTCCTGGCGCCACAGCGGCACATGGGGAAAAGTGTCACAGCCCAGCTCCTGACACCGTACCACTGGTTTCTGGACCTCCAACCACCTTTGGGTCAAGCCATGATCTCCTCCCTTGCTGGCTCTGCTCTGCTCCTCTAGCCCCTTGATTCACATCCCCCTCTGGCCAAGGCAGAGCCACTCTGTAGGTGCCATGCTGTCATCATGCCACCCCTGCCCCTGTAGGACTAGGAGGAACAGGTTTTCTTAAGACACCAAGAGTTTTGGTCTTGGGCTGCTGCTTCAGAGCCACGCTCAGAGGTTACCACAAGCACCCCAATCATTTTTTGCTGACCCAGAATCTGAGCCCAAGCTGCAGCAGAGCTGTGAGCCCCCCCTGCCTGCTGGGACACCCCTCTCACCATCCCCGAGGGTCTTTGCTTTCACAGGCTGGCTCCATTCCCCTGGAACATGGGAGTTGGCACGGACACGAAACTGGTAGCTGGTGCTGGCGTTGAGGCCCCCAACGATCTTGGTGGTCTCAGCGCCGCTGTCGGTGTCAATCCACTGGGGTTCACTGGTGCCCCCCACCTGCTGCAGCTCCACGATGTACTTTGTGATGCCCCCATTGCGGTACTCGGGCACCTGCCAGGAGAGCCTGACGGCGGTGTCGGACACAGGCTCTGCCAAGAGCAACTGCGGGGAGGAGGGCCCTGGGATAAAGAGGGGAGAGTGTCAGTCCCAGAACGGGGCTCCTCGTGCTGCAGGGGCTCAGTAATGCTGTGAGGACTGGACCCTGTGGATGGCAACGGCAACCAGAGCCAGGCCAGCTTTGAGGGACCTCCAGGGACCCCCGGACCCTGCTTGGAGGAGGTGGAGGTGCTCTCCATGTACCACAGTGAAGCAGGACTGTATCCCAAAATGTTCCCAGCCACACAGACCATCTGAGGTCTAGATGACTGTGTATTGACTAGCTTTTGTGACATTTTATTTCTTCAGGCCTCCCTCACATACTGTATTCCTAACACCTCCTCTGAGCCCTCTCCTGCCTGCCCACATCCTCAACCCCAAATCCCCAAATCATACAAAGCTCTTACAAGCAGAGAGCAGAGGAAACCTCTCATCCTTCAAGCCTGATGCCTACCAGCCCTCTCAATGAGTACCGGCCAGTGCCAAGCCTCCCCAAAGGCCTCGTGCGTGCCTTTCCCCTTGGCTGCCACAAAGCTTGGTCAGGCTGGTGCTCCACCTCCCCATGGTCTTCCACCTACTTCAGGGGCTGCGCGTGTGTGTGCCCACAGGTGGGACTGCAGAGCTCCCCAGGCCCTAGTGACCACCCAGAAAAACTACCTGGCAGCAGGGTTAAAGCAAACCAAAGGGAAAAATTTTTTTCATGCAGAGTATAATATCAAGGAACTTGTTGCTACAGGGTATTGTAAAGGCTGCACGTATACACAGGTCTGTCAAGGTTTGAGCAAGGGTGCAGAGAACAGATCTGTTTGTGAGCATCACTCGTGATGGCCTGAATGTCACGTTCAGCTTAGGATGCTTCTCAGCTGCTTGGTGCTGGAGGCTGCAGGGTCTAGTGAGTAAAGGAAGGCCCATTTTCCCCAAACAGCTGTTATGTTCTATCAGAGATGGGATACAGGAGCAGCTGGACCTGGGGATGGTTGCTGTTACAATTACAACTGATTTATCATTGTAATTCCCTGCTATAGTTCCCTGCGTTCTGCTGGACCCACCTTTGCTGTTGATCATGACCTTATAGGGGTCAGAGGGCGGCCCCAGGCTGGTGCAGTGGTACACCAGCACCTCCAGCCTGTACTCCTTGTTAAACTCCAAGTCCCCGATGCGGGCAGAGAGCACAGAGATGGACGTGATGTTTTTCTCAGAGACCAGCCGCCTTGCAGAGTCGAAGAGGTGGACAATGAACCCATGTGCTGGCTCATGGTTATTTGGCAACTTCCAGTTGACATGAAGCATGTTTTTGTCTTCTATGGACCAGCCTTCAATCACAGGCTTGACTGTGGGCTCTGCAAACAAAAAGGCAGCAAAACCTCACGGCGCATCAGCCGTGAGACTTTGCAGGCTCTGTGCTGTGCAGGGTCAGGGTGAGGGAGATGAAGGCTCACCAAGGCAGTCAGTCACCATGATGGCTTCGGGCCCCTTGCTGCCCTCCCCACCAGCCCCTGGCCTGCTCAGCTGCACCTTGACAATGTAGGCGGTCACTGGCCGGAGGTTCATGAGGGTGATATTCTCGCTGTTGTCGACTGTTGGCCAAGAGGACATGTCAAAACCATGCCCATGATCCACAGTCTGTCCTGCCGCCAGCATCCTCCTCAGCATCACCATGGTGTGGAGACATCTGCCCACCCCAGACCTCACCCTCCCACACAGGTCCTACCTGTGTCCCCCGGCCCTGCAGACACATACCCACAATGGATGACCATGCTGAATTGTCATCCTTGGGCTTGTAGAAGAGCTTGATGGAGGTGATGGGTCCATCACCAGAGAAGCAGTCAACCGGTGACACCACAAGCTGGCGACTCTGCTTGGCCAACAGCCGAGGGGCACTCAAGGGCACTGGTGGCACTTGTGGGGAAGAAGGGAATGACACTGGTGGGACTGGGAGCAACAAGGAGCAGAGCGTGGATACATCTGCCACCTCTTGGCTACTTCCAGCTTTGTCAGGAAAGTCTTTTATAATCACCCAAACCTGTCTGCTGGCACTGCAGCCCATGATGGGAGACACCCAGTCTGACATAGGGGTGGTATTGCCACACCATACTGGCAGCCTCCCACAACAACCCTGGCTTGTCCTGCTCATGCCACCACACTTTTCTCACCTCGGATATTGACCTTGACCTTCCGGCTGTCCTGGCCCCCGGTCGTGGAGACCCGGCACTCCCAGAGCCCTGTGTCCGCCTTCGTCAGGTGCCGCACTTCGAACTCACAGGTGATCTGCTTTGGCTCGATGATGGTTTTGATGACCTGTGGCACAGAGGGTGCTGTCAGCCCCTGGATCAGCCCCTGGCTCAGCCCTCTATCACTCTGAAGCTGTCCAGCAGTCCCAGGTGCTCTTGAGGGAGCTGGCAACACGGAGACGGTGGTGGGGCAAGGGCACAGGGCAGTACCTTGAGCACAGTGCCGTCAGCCTTGCGCAGCTCCACACTGTCTCTGGTGGGCAGTGGGTTGCCAATGGCCACGCAGCTGATGATGGGCTCTGAGCCCAGGTTGAACTCCAGCTCTGAGGCCAGTTGGATGATCTGGGGGAACCGGTCTGGTACACAGAAATCAACATTAGGGCTGGCCTTGCTCCTCCCCAGGCACAAGAAAGCCTGGCACCTTTCCTTGGACCCAGATGCAGCCAGACTGTGGTGCCAAGGGAAAAGTGATGGATCCTATGGTCCAGCCCTGATGCCCTCCCCACCCCACATGCTGGGCTCAGCAACAGTCTCACACAGATAATTCTAGGATGCCAGACCAGACGTTGCCCTTGCAATGTCCTGGTTTCCATAGACTTGGAGGCTATTTCTGCAGCCAAGGGGTCCTGCTGAACCAGCTGGCAAGACCGATAGCCAATGGCCCTCCCAGTCACTGGTGAGGAAGGAGCCAGCGCCCACTTGAGAGTGGGGGATGGAAGCCCGCCACAGCCCTGTGCCAGTCTCACCTGACTTCTCACAATGCTGCCCATGCCAGCCTGCAGGGCAGACACAGCCACTGAAGCGGTTACAGCTGCCTCCGTTTTGGCAGGTGCACCCCAGGGCACAGTCAGGGCCATAGAATCCTGGGGGACAGGCTGTGGGAAGAGGAGAGCTCACTGCTACCCCCGGCCATGGCACAGGACCACGGAGACAGAGACAGCAAGCCGCTGATGCAGGCAGCAGTACTGCTCAGCCTGTGCTGATCCTCAGACTGGGAGAGGTTTGCACAGGTGCTGCTGGAGAGCAGCCAGGCTCTGGAGGAAGCCCAGGCTGGGTGGGAGAGCTGATGGATACCCATGTCCCTGTACCTTGGTCGCAGCGGGAGCCACTCCAGCCCGAGGCGCAGGAGCAGCCATAGGGGTCGAGCAGGCAGAAGCTCAGCCCCCGGCAGCCCTGGGCTCTCTGGCACGTCTCCTGGCAGTTGCGGCCAAACTGGCCTTCCCGGCAGGCTGGAAAAAGAAGCATGGTCTGCCCTCACCCACCATTCATCCATGCACTTACTGCTTGTGCACGGCACAGAGCTGGCTCGGGTGTCCCAAGCCCGATATCACCACCTCAAGGAGACATGGGACCCATGTGGGTGGTCCAGCCCAGAAACAGAAGGCACTGCAGGTAGGGAGGCATTGGGGATGAACACGGCATTTCTAGACACAGTGCTCAGGTCTGGAGGTGCAAGACAGCCCCCACATATGCCCTGGGCACAGCACCCAATGCTGGGCAGGCAGAACCCACCTCTCTCACAGCGGGTGCCCATGAACCCTGGAGGGCAGATGCATTCGCCAACGTGGTCGTGGCAGATGCCACCGTTCAGACAGTCAGGACAGTCCTTCTCACAGGATGGTCCCCATTTCTTCGCGGGGCAGGCTGCAGAGAGAGCAGAGGGGGCCAGAGCGCCACGTGCTGCAGGGCAGGGTACAGCTGTCCCCAGTCCCCAGGCAGCCGGGGCCCTGCTCACCTCTCACGATCAGACGGTAGAAGGCACTCCACAGAGGGCTGTCCCCCATGAATGTGGCACTGTAGACACCATTTTCGCTGACACTGACATTGGGGAGTGTCAGGATGACGTGGTCATCCTGCACCTCGCCTCGGTCTGTGGTCTGGTAGTAGGTGCCTGCAAGGGGACACAGGGTTATTTGTGACCTCCTGTGCCCCCAGGGCCAGCGCCAGGCAGCAGCTGGGAGCAGCTCCAGCTCTGTGCCTGCTCTTGGAACTACTTGCCATTTCTTTTCCACATAACATCTGTCTCCTTCCTCTTGAGGATCCTGGCAGAGAAGGTGGCCACCTCAGCAACATTCACAGATTGTGTGGCCTTCACTGGGAAGAGGTGAGCTGCAGAGGAGGAAGTAGCACAGCAGTCACCCTCGAGGGCACTCACACCTGAGGGCAGTGCTGACACCCTCAGAGCAGTCACACCAGGACACACCCTGGCACAGGCCAGCACCCATCACATGTTTCTGCTGGAATGTCATGACACATCTCCCTGTCTGCTCCCTCTTGGACCCAGGACCTCCCAAGCCTCTGCAGGGACAGAGCTCCCTCCCTGGCCCCTTCGGCCCCTTCAGGCAGACACAAAGGAATGGGATTTGGCACCCTGCCCTCTGACCAGCCCACCATCTGCACAGGATGCTGGTGGCAGCAGTCTGGGGAGGTGACATCTGAAACAAATGTGCATGGTGCACCCTGCCTGCTGGGGAGGTATGGAGTGCTGCAGGCAGGGACAGCAGGGCAGGTGAGGGGAATTAAGTGTGCAGGAGACTGCACTCCAGCCCCCAGGACCAGCAGCCCAGTCATGGCTGTTTTCCTGATTCCCCAGGTGCTGGGGCGTGCAGCAGCAATGAACTCCCGGAGTACTAATGTGAGTCAGCCAGACTCCAGCCTGAGCACAAACGGGGCTATAAATACCTTAAGGCCTGGGAAACCAAGCCCTGGGCGTGCCAGGACAGACACAAAGGAGGACACAGGCGGCTGCTGGCTTTCAGAGCCTGGCAGTACTCCAGCTCGAGCACACTAAAAGGAGCCATGCCGGGTTGGAGCTAAAACACATCCAGCCCTGTGTCCTGCCCCTCTGAGGCCGAGGACCAGGAGGAAGCAGCACACGCCGCAAACGCCCAGGGAAGGGCACCACAGGTCAGGCTTCGCAGTGACTTCCCAGAATCGCCTCCCCACCTATCTCTCTAGTTGGGATCTTTCTTCCATGGACTTTGAAGCTCCCAGTGGTGGACTCACAGATAGGGCCCTCACTCTGTCTCACTCCACCTCACTCCCTGGAACAAAAGCTGACAGTTCCCTGGGGACCCCCAAACCCAACGCTTTGCATTTGCGCACACTGATTTACTGTCACTCCATCACTGCAGCCCTCCCAGACTGCATCTCTCCCCTGTCTCTCTTGTCACTCCACAGTGCATCCATCATCTCCCCAGGCAGCCCGGGGACAGCAGCCAGCATGGCTGCTTGTTCAGCTTTTTGCATCCACAGTCGGTGACACAGGTCCATGCAGAGACCTCATGCCATGCCAGTGGGAGCTCCCTCATGTGACAAGGACCACTCCTATTCCTGCTCTCCCTTCTTTCAGTCAGTTATTTACCCATGCAAAGATGCCTCCTGCCACCTCACACCATCCTCACTGCTGCCACTCAAGAAACTCTATCACTGCAAACTCAGCTGCCTTTTTCTCAGGGACCACATAACCACATATTCTGCTCTTTATTACAGTTTCTGTTAATTTGCCAGGTTCTGGCCTGAGTTTTTCAGGCCTGTAACTCCCTACCCAGAAGGTTTAGGAAAGTCTGGTGTCCCAAGGGCAGCAACACAGCCTTGATCACCGCACGCCCAGCCTGGCGATGTCATGCTGCTCTGTTCTGCTATTTATCGCCTGTCTCCTGCTATCAACACTGGCATTTTAGAAAGATTCCCCAGCAAATTTTCCCAACTTTTCTGTTGTGCACAGAGATACAAAAATTTTAAAAATTTTGGTTTCCTGTAGTTGTTTTTTTGGATGTCTTTCTGCTCTGGATAGTGTAATAGAGATAGTTTATTGACAGATTTAAACACTTCTGAAATTGCTTCTCAGGATCTGTTTGGTTTGCTTTACTTTGTTTTTTTAGCAATGCTTCCAAAATTTATCAAACTTCCTAAGTTCTTCTCCATGCATGACCTTTTGGGAGCTGCCAGCTTTCCTCTAACAGCATTCCCCACCCACTGCTTTATCGCCATGGCCTGCTATGGTGTGCTCTCAGGCTAAACAGGAGAGATGACACACACCAAGCCCCTCTAATGGGTTCTGTATCCAGCCCTCCTGCAAACATGCAGATTTTTTGCTTACTATTTCCTTTATTAACTTCTCCTCTAAACAGAGCAATAGCAGCTTCTTTGGAACTTGTGAAAGAGACACCTTTTTGGCCCTTGTAACTCCCACAGGGGCTTGAACCCAGGCACTGACCAGCTCTTCCAAAGCACAATTTTGGCCTAGCTAAGTGGACCCAGGAGTGGGGGCTGGCTGAGAACACCCCACCATGGGAAACACCATCCCAGGGATGGAGCCCCAAAGCCATCACCTCCATCAGTGATTTATAAACTAGGACATCTAGGGGTACAGAAATCCCTCTGTGCTCCTCATCCCCCGCTGCTGGTGGTGCCTCCCACACGGTCTCCATTCGCCTCTGCTCCGTTCCCTCAGTGCCGCCCTGCTTGCTCAGACCATCCAGCTCCGTTTCCAATAGGACCACTGCCATTTTTCAGCTTGAGCCTCTTTACAAGGACAAAGGCTGAGCCCTGCTCACTGGGAGATGCTTGGGCCCTACCAGCAGCTTCTGTGCCCCAGCTTGGAGACACTCAAGCTCCTTGCTGAAGCTGTGTCTGAACACAGGCAGGGAAACTTGTATCCCCTCCTCTTATTCTCAGCAAAAGGTCAACCGTTTTAGCTAGACTTTCTAAAAAAAGAGCTAGAAAGCATCCTGAGGCAAACATCACAGAAAATTTCAGTCCTAATAGTTTTGCAAAGTCTCAAGCACAAGGAGGGGAGGTCAGAGGGGCAGTGTGGGACAGTGTTGCCCCAGGTGGTATTCCTGCTGCTGGTCAGCCCAGGGAGGCCCTTTCGATTTTTATGGCCCAAAATAGGAGTGGGAGACGAGCCCAGCACTGCTCTTGGCTACAGTGCAGTCTGGCAGTGCCTCTCAACAAACCCCACTGCTGGAGCGGTGACGTGCTGCCCTGGGATGGTGTTTGTCCAGCACCTGGGGCGGCTGCCAAAGATCTGTCCCAGCACTACCTCCTCCCCTTCAGCCTGTGGTGGGGGTATGGGTTGGCACAGCTCCGAAGGGCTGCCCCCTGCTCTGGTTAACGATTTCCAGACCCCCCAACCTCCTCCAAGGGCACTCAGCTTCCTCTTGGACCTTGCCCTTCGCCCATTACATATTACAAAGGCACTATTACAAATCCAGATGGCTCCTCCATGGGGCTCGGCCATGCTCCTCCAGCTGAACATCCCTTCCATCTCCCTGCCATCTCCACCCCACCGGTGCTGGTGGACCCCAAACCCAGTTTATGGGTCACCACTGTCCCCTCATCACCCCAGCTGGTGCTGGGATTGTGAAGCACAGGGCAGGCAGGTCCCCTGGGCACTCGGCTGGCAGCCGGGGGCCTCCTGCTGTCCCCAAAAGCCACTCACCATTGTGGCTGTTGTGCACATAGACCACCTGGGCCTGCTCAGTCGGGGTGCGCCCCAGGCAGTAGAGGATCCCCACCAGGTCAGCCTTGGAGAAGCCCCTGGCCTGGACTTCGTTGCTGCGGTTGCGGTAGTTTTGGAAGCCCATTTTGGGGTGCGTCATCACAATCTTGTTCTCCCGCTCGATCTGCAGGTAGCTCACGTCGCGCTCCCCCACAACACAGGAGAGGAAGAAGTCGGAGTGGGACAGGCTCTGCACGTTGGCGATCAGGGTGATATCCAGGATGGCCCCTGGGTGAGGGAGCACAAGGGCCCATCACAGCTGGGCAAAAGCGTGGCCACACCAGCCCTGCCTCAGGGCCAGATCCTGTCACCCAGATGTCTCCCCCTTTCCTGGGCATTTTTGCCACCCCCAGCCCAGAAGACACAGTCAGGGCAAAGCAAAGTGCATTGCAGACGCATTGGGATGACACAATGGGCATTCCGCTCTCCTTCTGGAGACCCCAACTGGATCCGCTCCCAACACGAGCCAAGCATGCATCAGAACAGGGCACTTGGCGTGCCTCTCCTCCCATGTCGGAGAGAGGCAGCCAGGGGGCTCTGAGGGCTCCAAATGGCTGATCATAAAGGGATATTTCCTCCCTCCCAACCCTGCTCCAGTGGCACCACTGAGCCTCCACAGCTGTCTCGTCCCCCCAAGCTACCCTGAGGCAGGGGCTGCTCACTTGGGGTAGACAAAAAGGGGCAATTTACCTGTCAGATGTGGGAAGAGAAGTAGAAGATAAACCTGGAGTCCCATGTCCTTGGAGCTTGTTCCGAATCTGGCAGAGGTCAGAAAATCCCCAGCATTTCTTGGCTACGGGAGTCAAAGCTGGAGTCTGTGGCTGCCTAGGAGCTCCACGTGAGCGGCAGCTCAGGACCGCTGCTCCTTGCCCGTGCCCTCCATCTCTTCTCCATGCTGTTGCTTGACTTCCAGGGCAGCTTGGACCACCTCCTCTGGTGCATAGCCTGGGCACGGACAGAGAGATGCTCCCGTTTCTGCTGGCTCAGTGGCCAGCCAGCTGCTCAGGAGCAGGGCTTGCTGGCCAAGGGGCCGCTGGGGTCCCCTGCCTAGTGGCAGCTCTTCCAGTGAAAGGCACCCGCCCACCCCTCCAGGGCTAGGGCTTCATGCTCAGGGTTCCCTGAGCCATGCTGAGCCCCTACCCCAGGCAGGAGGTGCCTCGACCCTGCTTTTTGTCCAAGGTTCAGAGTGCCTCATGCCCCAGCCCGCCTGGGCGGCGGCATCCCCATCCCCTCGGTGCAGCCCCGTGGCTGATGGCTGTGGGAAGGGCTCTCTGGAGCAGGGAAAGGAAAGGGGCTAAGGGGCCGTGGCTGGCGGCTGCGGCGGAGCCAAATCCTGTTTCCCATGCGGCGTTTCCTGCTCTCCACCCATTGTTTGGAGACGGCCCTGACTCCAGGAGCCGTCGGGAGCAGCCCTGCACAGGCTGTCCCCCGGGGAGCGGCGTGCGGCGAGGCTGAGGCCGTGCACACCTCGTGACACCTCAGCCTCCCGCCGCCACGAGCCGGGGTGCGAGGCATGGCCCACCCGGGCTCCGTGCTGGGCCAGGGCTCGACTCATCCTGCAGTGATCCATTGTGGGGACACTGTCCAGGTTGAAAGGGGCTGAGCGGGAGCACAGGCAGGGCACCAACAAGCTGCCCAGCTCATATGGGAGGTTGGCCACTGCCCGGGAAGAAAACCCTCTGTGTTGCGGTAAACATGTCTGGGGGGAAGTGGAAGCAGGAGAAAGCCTGGCTTTCCCTGCGCACTTTCCAATGCACAGCGCTGGCATGGGCACTGCATGGCATGGCCTTGCTACAATCTAGCCCCAGGGGGTCTCACACTAAGCATTCCTGGGAGGCTATGCCAGCCACCAGCAGGCTCTAGGCTCTTTGCCAGGTAAACAAAAAGCGTTCCCCATGAAATCACCATAAGCTTCACGCACCGAACCTCACACTGCTTCACAAATCAAACTGTTCCCATGTGAAAACCAGGGCTGCCAGGGAGTGAGTCTCATGTTTTGATGTGTCCTGAGCCCATGCTGTATCCGGCCACAAATCTAAAGCACACATGGAGAGGAAGGGGAAATCCATTCATCGCTTCCGACTATTTACAGAGTGCTCTGGGGCCGCACGGTGCCCATGGCATGCTGAGGGAGGGATGGCAGTGAGCAGGGGCTCCCACAGTGCAGCTGCCTGGCCACCCCACAGCAGGAGGGGTGGAGAGGATCTGAAAAAGGTGGACACCGGGTGCTGCTGCCCCCATTTGCCTGGAAAACGAAGCTGGCTGTAGAGGCCAGTCAGGCTCAGAACTGTAATTGCTATTGTGTGCTTACATGTGCAACTCGTTCTGTGCTCCCCTGGCAGCTGTGGGGGAGCTCATCACACAGAGCCCAAGTTACAGTGCAGTCTGTGAAATGCCCTCTTTCAGGAGGATCCGTTTGAGGACGGGATTATTTACACAGAATTTTTGCAGAATGAGAGCCATATGGGCTCATTCTCTGCACCAAGCCACACCCAGGAGATCTCAGGGATCCACTGAGGAATCTGACCCAACGTGATTTGTCCACTTGTGTTTTTTCTAGGAGCACCTGGATAAGAGCTGTGCTGTCTGTCTGTGCAGATTCCTTTGGCTGGAGGTAGGGTAGGAAACCTTTCTGGGGAGTTTTGTGGGGATGCCCAGCCAGGACCTTACAGCTCCAGTTTAAGCTTATCTGTCTCCAGAGGAGGCACCAGAGAGATAGGCACAGCTGAGCACAGCCAAAGAGCTCCCCACACTTGTTCTCCTGCAACATGGAAAGCTCCAGTTGCCCAATCCACAGGATGCTCCAAGCACCTGAATAGCCGCTGATTTCATGGACTTCAGCTTTTTTGCTGAATCACAACAGACTAAAAAAACCCCCAAAGACTGACAAAAATACCACTTTTTGTTATCATTTGCCCATTCTAATGCACGGCACCACATGCCAGAAACCATAAGGCATAGATACATTTCCTGATAGGAAATGCAACCGCCCTGCAGATGCACCAATTGACTGGGCTGCATCAGCAACATTTTCTAGCCCTGCTTCTCTGGATGCTTGTTTTGTTTTACATGCTCAGTGGGTCCTGGGGAGGCCCCACAAGGCTGGGCTAAGGACTGCTCCCACCAGGCATAGGAACATCCTGGAAGTGGGATAGTTGAGCATCCCCAGCCCACCTGGGCAGCTGGGAAGCAGGAGCTGCCTGCTGTGTTGGCATCCAGCACATGCCCACAGGATGAAGGACAGGCTGCTGGGAAGCCCTTTCCCTGAGGAAAGGGTGGGACGTGTGGCTGTGGAGGAGCCCTTCGGCAGCTGAGGGAAGAGGAGCTGTCCTTTCCCAGTTGCTGACAGATCCAAAGTGCTTTTGCTGGCAATCGGCTTCCTGTCGCTGAGCAGGCATAGGACCAGGGAATGGGGAGCAGGGAAGAGAACTTGGGGCTCCCTCTTGCTGCAGAGGCAAAGCCAGGAGCAGGTGCAGCCAGCACTTTCCCTGCCTGGCCTGTGGCTTTGCGAGCCTTGCCCACTCACCCGCCCCATCACCCATGGGCACAGGAGCAGGTTTGGTGTGCCAACAAACACCCATGAGATGCTGCTTTGACATGATTTCTCAGACTTTCACTGACTCCACAGCAGGACTAGCAGGGAGCACTACTGATAAGTGGCAGGTCTGCATGGGGGGTACTGAAGGTGGTGGGGCACTCCCATCCTCTAGGACCCTCACAAACAGGTGCTGGTCACTGAGCTGCTACTGCTGGGCCCAGAGACCTGCCAGTTTGCTGCATGTTTCAAATACCTTTCTGCTGGAATCCCAGCAAGACTTATATTTTCCTGTAGGACACTTTCCTGTTTCCTCAGCCGTAGCTTCCCCGGCCAGGGCTGGCTGAGTGCCCCTGTCCCAGGTGCGTGGACCAACACCTGCTCTCCTCCAGCGTGGCACCTCAGGACAGATGCCACAGAGGTGCCCTCTCCTCCCTCTGGAGGCTCCCCAGCCCCTCCCAGTGTCCTGCCGCCACTCCGGCAGCCCCCACGGCACCCCACGGTGCAGCAGGCAGATGCTGGCGATGCCCTGGTCGCCGATCACGGGCAGCCACACGGGTGGGAGGTGATGGGGCGCGGCTGTTAATGTATAACTGGCACCGCCACCTTTCACCAGCTCGGGAGGAGCGGGGCCAGCGCGGCAGCGGGTCAGGGCGGCAGCCAGGCTGGATCCCGGGCGCTGCTGGCTGCGGCGCCGGCGTGTGGGGACTCGGCGGAGGCCCTGAGCCGTGCGGCCGCGGCCACACCTCGCCCGGCACGGCCGGCTCCGCCGGCTTCCCAGCTTTCCCCGAGACTTGTTTTTCTGGCCGGAAGTTTCCTGGAGCCAAATGGCTCCTACCTGCCTGCTCTGCTGGGTCTGTAGCCTCCTCTGCGTCTGCTCAGTGGTGATGGGACACCCCTGCAGCCTTGACCACCAGGTAGGGCGGCCGCGGGGGCTGCGGCGCGGGCAGCAGCTGGGGGTGGGCAGGGCCCCCGCCCCTGGTCCTGCCAGCACAGCTGGGGTGCCACGGGGCAGCGGGGCCTGGCAGGCGGCTCCTGCTCTGCACAGCTCAGGAGAACATGAGTGATGAAAACCCTTGGGAGCCAGTGGAGTTACGTGGGAGATGTGCTATGCCAGTGGCCACCAGCCACGGGGATGGGTCACCCATGGCCAAAGCCTGGCTGTCCTGCTCCCAGCTCTGCAGCACCCCTGCTCCCAGCCTTGGGAGTTGTTGTCCGGCCTGTTCACCAGAGCATGGCCTGGCAAAGCATTGTCTGATCCATGGCGTTTCTGACTGTGGGGGGTCTCTTGGCTGCAGCTGTAACACAGCTGCCCATAAGGGGTGTATGGCAAGCAGCCATGAGACACATTCCTGAGGAGGTCCCAACCCCTCACTCCCTTCCCCAGTGCATGGTGATGCAGTGACTGGAGCCAGGGTGACGGCAAGCATGGGGCCAGGATCCCTGAGCACCCGGCAAGGAGCAGGAAACCCAGCTAACCCACTGGGACAAGCACTGCAGCCAGCAGCTTGGCTGCATCAGGCAGGAGCTGAGAGAATGAAGGAAACTGGCTGTCATGGGCCACTGACCTTTCCACTGAGCTCTCAGTTATTCCACCCAAAGGTTTGCACTGTTTTCCACAGCCTCCCTGAGCCCGGCTGTGTTTGAGCTGGAGACAGGACCCATGTGGTGCCCCTGTGCCTTGGCCCCATTATAACCCAGTCCTCAGCATCCCAGCTTTTCAAGGACGTAGCTGTTCCTCTACCAAGCAGGAACAGCAGGATCTGATGGGAGATTTAGGTGGACAGGAGGATGAAAGGAAAGGTGAAAGAAAATGGAAAGCCCAGCTAGCTAGAATGTAGTTAGACACAGAAACCTAGGACTATGGACCACAGTAAACTGACAGCACAGCATCTCTGTTTGCAAGGTCCAAACACGGCACTGAGCAGGAGCTCGTGCCTGCCCAACCAGACTTAAATTGCTGACCTGCTCTCTGGCAGCTTCAGCTTGGACATTTGACCCCCTTCCACTAAAAGCCCAGGCAGGAGTAATCCATGCTGGGGACTGCTCCCCGAAACTATCTGAGTTGGAGCACCTTGTTTTACTGGTAAAAAAAAAAAAAAATATCCATGTGGGTTGACTGATTCTTCCATCCTGCTCTGCTGGTCTTTTGGGACAGTGAATGGTCCTTGGTCTGTTTCGTTTCCCAGTACTGACACAGCCAGCCAGCAGTAAGCCACAGCTACTCACTGTGTATCCTCAGGAACGTGGGATAGATGGAAGCATTTGTGCACTGTCCTGCACAGGCCCCAGGGAGCTGCTCCTGACTTGGGTGCCTGGTACAGGTGTCTGTCTATAGCTCTGCAGCCTGGTCAGCTTCCTGCCTGCCCTTGCAACAGGCAGGACTCGCCTGCTTCCCTGCTCCAGCTGGGAGGATGCCCCTGTGTCACACAAGAGCTCCCAGGGGGCTGGAGGTGGGGATCCAGGGGAGGAAAAGGAAGGCCCTCTGCAAACTGACCCTGTATGACAACTGCCCTGTAAGGAAGGACAGCGGGTGACAACCTGCTGCCTTCGCACCCACCTCATCCATTTGGGTTTTTCCCCCAGCCCTGTACGCTCCTCTGTTTCAGTCAGCTGCTCTCAGTCCTGGGCTGTCCTGCTCATCTTTCTCCATTTTTCCAGGCCCATAGCAATCTGGCAGCTCATGTGTTTTTTAAATTTGCATGTTTCTTTGCTCTTTTTAAACCGTGAAAGGGTAATTAAGACATTTGAACCCTTGGGGAGTCTCTCTCTAGAGACACTCCCATCGTGGATAGCCCATCTCAGACAGTTGCTCTTTTCCCAGGGACGGGCCGACTGCAGTGGAAAGAGCCTTCAGCATGCTCCAAGTTCCCTTCCAAGAAACATCACCAGTTTGGACCTCTCCTTCAACTCCTTGGTCATGCCTCATCACAGGACTCTCTTGAAGCATTTCCCTTCCCTCCACTCTCTCAACCTCTCCAGCAATGCCAAGCTCACGCTGAGCCCAGCAGTCTTCTCCAGCCTCGGGGCGCTGCGTCTGCTGGACCTGAGCAGCTGTGGCATCACCTCCATCCACATGGACACTTTCAAGGGCCTGGGAAACTTACACACACTGCTTCTAAGAAACAACAGCTTGCAAGAGCTTGATGTCTCTTTCCTTTTGCCACTGAAGTCTCTTCTCCACCTGGACCTGCAGCACAACGCACTGGTCTCTGTGGACACTTGGAGCCTGCAGCTGATGGAGACAGTCCCGCAGGTCCGTCTGGAAGGGAACCCCTGGGTCTGCAACTGCAGCGCGCACCCTCTGCAGCAGTGGCTGCGGCGCAGGCGAGGTGAGCGGGTGAGCGGAGGGGATGGGTGGCAGGGGATGTGTCGGGCAGGCGGAACCCCGAGTGTAAGAGTCTTGCTTGATCCATTTGCTCCGACCCCTGGGCAAGGTCTGAGATGGCTCTCTGTCCTACCCTGTTGAGGGCCAGCAAACCAAAACGTGATGTGTCTGTTCCTTGCTTGCAGTTATGCAGGATACCAAGGATTTCTAAGAATGTCAGCAGGATAATTTGGCCACTCTTCTGGGAAATGGGCTGCACGTACACTTTGGCCTCTAAATCCATCTTCATGTGTCTGTGTGGAGTGACCACATTTTCATTGCTGAGGGCTTGGCAGCTCCTTCTCTGGAGCCAGGTCAGGCTCCAACCATCTGAGCTTGGGTCCTAGTAAGAGCAGTAGGGTTTCTATGGGTATCCATGATTTTGTCTGTATCCAGTTAAAAGGAGCCTGCTAATCAGAGTCACACACAGTTCCTTGGTCAGGGAATTTTCCCTTTGGTTGTTCCCTACAATATGCTGAGGGCCAGCGAATCTGTAAGGCAGAGCCAGGAGCACCTTGCAACACATCCCGTCAACCCAGGAGCAAGCGGGGATCGTCTTCTCTAAACTGGAGAGGGGATGGGCGTAGCCCCCATCCCACCTTAGCCCATTTGTCTCCCAGCTGTGCAGGTGACCTGCATGTCGCCCCCGGGGCTGAGGGGCCAGGACATCTCAGCTCTGGATTCTCAGGACCTGGGCTGCCAGATTAAGCAGCGGTTTGCTCGTGGGCTCAGCACGGCACAGCAGATCACAGTGACTGAGAACAACAGTAAGTTGTGCAGATTCAGAGGTGTCCATAAGGTCTAGCACCTTCCTGTCCTCCGCCATACTGGATGGGGCCGCAGGTGGAGACACCCTGCCCTGCCCCGTAGTCCCAAAGGCTCAGGCTGCTGGGCCATGCCGGTGCAGTGGCTTGGTGGGAGGGTGGCCAACACCTTGAGGTGCTTGCTGGCTTTGTGACAGGAAAGTTAACAGGTGCCGCAAAGCCACATGGAGCACAGACTGCACAGTAATGGGCAGCAGTACCAGCCAGCTGTCAGGCGGTTTTGCCCCAGTGCTCACACCCCCTTGTAGCTGGGTCTTGGTGAAGAGCATTTGTATTGCTCCTAATGAAAGTGATCTAGTGCTGGCTGCACCCTGCAGCAGGCACAGGGCTGGAGGATGGGGAGCACGGAGTGTGCCACAGGCTGACCACGTGCCTTTCCTGTGTCACAGCCACTGCACTGCCTGCCGGCAAGGGGGGAAGGAGCTGGCCATACCTGGTGGGATTCCTAGTGACGGCGATTGGCATCTCCATCCTGATCGCACTGGCTGCCAAGTGCAAGCTTG
This sequence comes from Callaeas wilsoni, assembly GCA_013398955.1. Taxonomy (NCBI): domain Eukaryota; kingdom Metazoa; phylum Chordata; class Aves; order Passeriformes; family Callaeidae; genus Callaeas; species Callaeas wilsoni. The sequence goes on along the minus strand of VWPU01001544.1, from coordinate 38,848 downwards.
TCCACAAGAACTTCGCCAGCTACCACCACCGGCCGCTGCCTGAAATCAGCTCCATCGGAGGCAGCCCCATGGAGGACAGCAGCAGCTGGGACAGGGGCTCCTGCGGGAGCCATTCCATACTTGATACTGCTGACCTGCAAGCTGAGGATGATGATGGTTTCATCGAGGACAACTATATCCAGCCCAATGAGCAGCTGCCAACAAAAGAGGAGCGGGAGCAGCATCGCTCCATGTGAGCTTACAAGCTTACAACTCAGCCGCCACTGCTGCAGCCTCTTGCTGTCTCCCTAGCTCCACCCCTTTCCCACCTGCCCTTGGCTTTGGGCCTCACATGTTTGGGGCAGGAGGAAAGGAGCAGAGAGGAGTGGAGAGAGGGATGGGCTAAGAATGGTGATGGACGCTGAAGGCAGCTGGTCCCAGAGTGTCCCAGCATGACACCAGTAGGCTGCACTGTCACAGGGACACCAAACCCAAGCTGCTGCTTTCCCAGCCTTGCTCGGATGCTGAGGATGAAGGAGGTGGTGCCTATCGTGCCCAGGAAGCCCAGTGCAGTAGGAAGAGGAGCCTGCCCTGGTGCTGCCTGTGGGGTCTTGGGCGCTGGCCGCACTGCCCCATGCCACCAGACCCAGTCCTGCTCTGTCCCTCAATGTGTTGTCATTCTGAGGTGTGATTAAAACATGATTGAGCCCTGCCTCTGCCTGCAACGGTTTGTTGGGACTCTCCCAGTGGCAGTGCTGCGAGGAGACCCCCAGCCCCACAGCTGGGGTGTGGCTTTTTTTGCATGTGCTTTCAAGGACCATAAATACATTCCTCTAACTGTGGTGATGAGAGACCACATCTGTGGCACAATGAGTACTCTTGCCCAAACAAATATTTCACCTGCTGTAGTGCAGGCAGCCCTGGTGCGTCATCACAGGGTTTCTGTGCTTGTCTGTCCAGCTTTGAGTCCCACCATGGCCCTTCTTTCTTTTCTCTCTTTCCTCTCCAGGAAGACAAGCTAAAAGACACTTACCTTTCCCCTCTCAGCTCTGCAGAGCTGAGCAAACTCGTCAGGGGTGGCAGTTGCAGTGCCAGGCACATGTGCTGGGGTGAGATGACCCTCTCCCCCAGCACCCATTACAGAATCCCATGTGTCTCTTTAACTGTGGAGTTGTACAAATGCAATAATTTTTACATTCCTGTCATCTTTGTGGTACGATGAACACCACATGAAACATGGGTAACTGCAAGTTATTTCTGCTGGAGTTGGTCATGCCTTCATGGGTTATGCTGGAGTTAAAAGCAGGGAGCAGCAGTGGCATTCACCTTTAGTAAGTGATTCATAAGGCTGGTACCAACCAGTTAGGAAGATTTCCCAGGGCACAGCCCAGTCATTACCATCCCTCATAGCTCAGGAGTCTCTTCGTCATGCTCCAGAGCATGAGGTATCAACACAGGACAGCATTTCTCAAAGCTCTGCCACACAGCTAATTCCTCCACCTCCTTCAAATCTCTATTTCACTGCTAATTGCCTTTCTATTTCTCCACTCATTAAAACATTTACAGTGTATTAAAAAAGTAAATAATACACCTCAGAGAACGTAAACCAAAGGGGACAAATGGGTCAGGCATTAGATGGGTGATACCGGCCAGAGAGCAAGGAGGAAAACCTGCTGGCTTCATTCAGTGGTCAGCCAGCTTTTGCTCTTAAATGCCATATTTCTAAAGTGAGCTTTACTTTTTCAGTTATTGTCTCATCGTTTGCCTTCTGGGCTCATCAGCTACCCATGAAAATACATTATATACTGTATTTTTTGAAATTTCTAATATCTTTTGGGTAAGAGATTTAAATCTGAAGGCTGGGAAAAAGCATTTCAGTTATCTTTTGGAGGGTATTTTCTGGGCTTTTCATCATGCTTTTCAATCACATGAATGCATGCTAGATGCAGTCTTTTCTTTTTAGTCTCAGTGATGTCTTAAAAGAAGTTAAAAATACTAGCACTCAGGCTTATTTGTCCAGGATCTCACTCACCAGTTCCTCAGCACTTAGTGGCTGGATGGCTTGTCTACTTTGACCCTGCTGATAGGCCCACCCATTTATTTTTTAACCAAGCAGATATGGCACGTGTTCTTGTGTGTGTGCGCACGTGTGTGTGTGTGTGTGTGTGTGTGTGCATTTTTCTGCCCTCTCTCAGGCAGCTGCAGTGCAAGTGGGCAGCAACCTGGCAACTCATGTTTGGGGGGAAATACATCTGCATGCAGAGCTGGGAATACAAGAGGTCAGAGCAGAATAGGAGGATCCTTCTCCAGGGGCCCACCCAGGAAGCTGCTGTGAGGGCCTGGCTGAGGCTGGCCGGGACCAGGAGCAGGTATGCAGACGGACTGGTTCCAGGCTCGTGTCAGGCAGCAGCTGCCACCGCGAGGCTCAGCCCTGCCACAGGGTAAAACAGCTTCTCTGTAAACAAACCAGCCAGCACCGACATATTCAGGAAGCTTTGTGTGCTCCGTGTGAGCATCTTCCAGGGGTACGGCCAGGTCTCAGGTTCACAGAGCAGTGGTAAGGGGATCTGGATACGTCTGGGTTCTTAAGCAGAGAGAGATTAATGTGCATCTGGAGGTGGGAATTGTGTATCAGGAAAGAAGTACATGCATTTTTGGGGCTGTGGTGGCATTGCCACAGTAGCTGGTCATCTAAAACCACAGCCACACAAGGGAACCTGGGCTGTTGTGATTATTGCCCTGGGCTGAGGCCAGCCCTGAAAAGCCCTGACACCTCCTGCTCTGCAGAGAGGCGTGTGCTCAAGTATCAGCCTTCAACACAATCAACTTCTCTAACACTTTATTATGTATTTCCACACACAACACAGGAACCAAGAAACAAATCAGCACCTGTGCTGCAGAGGGGAGTCAGTGATTGGGCAGCGCAGGCTGTCCCTCTGGGCAGCTGGACACCCAACCACCATCTTCAGGCACAGCCTGTTCTCAGCCATTATCTCCTTGGGTTGCTGTCGTGGCCCACAGTCAATCACCCTTTTCTGGCACAATTCACAGACACTTGGGGCACATTTTGAAGGGGCTATGGAGGGGACAGGATTCACATTGACATGCAGGCAGCACAGAGCTGCGAGCTGGGCACAGTCATGCCTCTTCACAGAAATGCCCAGATGTGCAAAGCAGCTGGTGTGCAGGCAGCTGTGGCCTGTCAGCACGTGCGGGCTGGGGGAGCTGGCAGTCACTGCTGGAGCACTGGTGCTGGCAGAGGGGGTGCAGTCTGGCATAACTGCACATGCACTGACACAGACGTGCAGAGCAGCAGCAATGGTGATGGTGCAAAATCATTCAGCTCTGGTCTGTCCCCTCCTGCGTAGGCACAGGGGTCCCTGGTGGACCTGGGGCCAAACAGCCCAGAGGGGAAGAACATCTCAGCTTTGAAGAGATTTAGCACAGGAGGATCTGAGCTCACCACCACATTCTGAGCTCTTGGGCAGATTAAGGGAGGAGATGCAGAGAGAAGAAACAGCAGTTTAATAAAATCTACAGATGATGTGAAAGTGGCAGGGGAAAATGTAGAAATAAGAGTGATACAGACAGAAAAGCCTAAATGATGTACCTGTACATTGGGGGAAACAATCCAAGGCTTCAGGCAAAGGAAAGCCAGCAGAAGCAGGGCAAGAGCAGGTGAATACAGATGTGGTCTCATGAGATCTCACTGCATTGGGGATGGTTGGTCTGGAGCTGTGAAAGGGTGAAGCCCTCACTGACCAGCACATACGTGGAGGGACTCACTGATGGTGAACTCTGACACTGCCTGCAGGTGTAAAACGCACAGTGATTTGTGCTGTTATCAAGGGAATCGGCTACCATCCTCTTCCAAATGAATTTGCTACCATGCACCAAAAAACAATAGCTCAGTCTTGTTCCATTGCAGAGGAAACTCGGCAAAAAATGAGCAAAACCAACATCTGAGGCAGAGAAGCTCAGGAGAAGGAAAGATGGAAGCAGGTAAGAAGATGAAGAATCACAGAGTAGTCTGAGCTGGAAGGGGCCCAGAAGGATCATAGACTCCAGCTCTCAAGGGAATGGCCTATATGGGGTTCAAACCCCTCACCTTGGTGTTATTAGCACCATGCTCTGACCAGCTGAGCTAAGAGGAAGAGAAAGTCGTGCAGGAGCATCTTCAGCAGGAGGTTGGGATCTATGTCTGTGGAAAGGGCAGTGAAAGGGTTAGTGGGTCTATGAGGGAAATGAGAATTTTGACAGGTAAATTAGCCTTTAGTCACAGGAAAAGTTCCTGGGGTGAATTGTTACTCTGCCTCTGGGAGAGACACGTTGGTGATAAACCAAGACACTTTGTAGAGATAAAACACCAAAAAAGATCCAGGTAAGGCCCAACTGACAGTAGAAGAACTTTTCTGCCCTGCAGCAGCTGCAGCACTTGGGAGACAGAAGCAGCACGGAAACAAGCAGGGACTGGGATGAGCTGCAGGGCTCCTGGCAGCAGAGGTGCCTCTGCCTGGGACACTCCTATGGGAGGGCACAGCTCTCCCCCCAGCACAGCTTTTGCAGATGGCAGCCCCAGTCCCAGGGTTCGGGCATCCCATCACCATCCCCCAGTGACTGCACCTTGCTGTTTGTGGCTCGTGTAGCTGGAGCACCCTGGCATGATAACAGAGCCCCAACACTCAGTTCGGCACAGATAACCTGTCAGGGCCCTGACAGCAACACCCCTTGATCACCCCTTTGATAAACCACAGGTGATGGTGGGCTGCAGAAGTGTAACACTGGAACAGATCCTGGCATTGCAAACACAAACAGCATTTTGTGTGAGGTCCAGCCATGCTGTGGCTGTGGCACACACAATCCCATGCAAATTCCACACTCACTCCCACAGACACCAGTGATTTCTTGGGAGCAGCCCCTGCAGCCATACCTCCCCCAGGCTCCCTCGTGCCTGCTGACACGCAAAATATCTCCTGCCATTCACCAGCTTCTAGAGGCTCTACTTCACTGAGGACCTGGAGGCTCTGCACAGAGCACAGGTTGGTTTTATACCACCTGCAATCACAGCCTCTCCTGCTGGGAGAATGTATGACACAGTTCCAGGAACTGCAGGAACCAAGCAAGTACTGGGGTCCCCAGGGGTACAGGACAGGCTCACCTTCACTCTGTAACATGGGTCACAGCCAGGCAGGCAGCAGCTGCCACAGGAGGCTTTGTGGAGATAAAACGCCAGCCAGGTCAGAGCCTGTCCAGGCACCCTGAGTCTCTGCTGTGCCACCAGCCTGGGGCAAAGCAAATGCCAGTCATCTCCAACAGAAACACAAGGCACACTGCAGCTCTCGCCCTTCCTTGGGGAAAGGCCATCACTGACAGGTTGCATCCGCTAAGGCTCATGCAGAGGTGTCCTGGCTCAGATCAGGTTGGCCATGCTGGAGGTGGGAGGAAGCCGCCTGTTTCCGGCAAGGCGGCCGGAGATGGTGAAGACGCGGATCTCGCCGGTCTCCAGGCTCCGAGGAGCAGCCCGGCGGCAGGAGGTGCACAGCAGGTATAGCAGCAGGCAGAGGAGGATGGCACTGCCAGCAGTCAGGAGGATGACCCCGCTGGTGAACATGCTGGCCAGCGGCCGTGTGGGGCTCAGCTGCATGGTGGTGGTGGAGAGGATGGTGAGCACCACCCCGCAGACCAGCAGCACCAGGGCGCTCAGCAGCAGCACCAGGCAGTCTGAGAAGCCGCCGCTCTTCAGGAGCTCGATCTGATCCCGGCTGCGGATGCAGTTCATGTCCTGGATTGCAGAGCTCAGCAGCTGCTTCAGCAGCACGAGCAGGGCCAGGAGGCAGAGTGTGGTGCCCACGGCGAGCCGCCATTCTCCAGACCGGCTGCTAGTGCTGTACAGCAGGATGATGCCCCCAATCCCACAGGCCAGGATCAGCACCACGGCCATCCCATAGCACAGGATGGACTTTTTGGGGTCCTGGAACCACCAGAGCTCCACATGCTCTTCCAGGATATTCCTCTGGATGTGGTCCACATCCGCAGGGGTGCGGGGGCTGCTCAGCTCTGCCAGCTCTGGCATGGTGGGCACCTGGGTGAGGAGGGCACAGTGGTGGCACAGATGAATTTACACCCTTACAGCAAATGGAGGGTCAATGCAGCAGCGGTGGTGAAGGCAGCTGCATTTCTCCAGCAGTGATGTCTCTGTCTCATTCTTTGGATCCTGATGGAGTTTCCTTTTGCAGTGGTCCCACCTGGAGAGCTATGGTCCATGTGCTGGGGTTGAGCCCGCCACCCAGGCAGGGCTGTGAAACATGATGGAGCGTTCCCAGAGCAGCACCATAGGGGAACAACCAGAGCTGTCTCCTTCCTTTCCGGTGTCTTTCATCTGAAAGAGTCAAGAAGAGAAGATATTATTAAACAGAGACCCTGTTCCCCTGTATCAAATAATCCCGTGCCAAACCCTGGGCCTTGGTTGCTCCAGGCTGGCCTGCAGACCTTACTGTGCTTCCCTCACAGAAGCCCCGTGTGCTGGAGAACAGATCAGCCGCACGTCTTCCCGGGAGACCTCCATGCGCTGCGGGGGAACCCCAGCCTTCCCCAAGGGTGAGTCTCCTGCCTCCCTAACGCTGTGTGCCCTGCTCAGAGGCTGCTGGCACATTGCTGCCCGCAGGACTCTGCCTGCAGCTGGTGCTGGCAGCAGGGCAGGGACGGAGCAGAGGCAGGTCCCTCCTGGGATAAAGCCCCATTCACAGCTCTGGCTTCACATGCTCCCTCATCAGCATCAGCCTCTTGTCACCAACTGGCTCTGCTGCCCAGAACGGGAGGTGGGGGTCAGGACCAGGGTTTAACCCTTCCACTCCATTGGCTGGAAGAGTGAGAGCTCCCATAGTTGCATGTTCTCAGCCCTGTCCCTATCCCTGCACTGCCAGTGGTTTCCCCTCAGAAGTTCCCTATAGAAATATGGTAGCTACATTTCCAGTGATCTCAGCACTTCCCTGCAAAGAGCCCTTAGACAGCTGTGGCCTGGCACCCTGAGATTTTGCTCTCCTCGCTGCTGGTCTGTGAAGCGCTTTGCCATTGGAGGGAAGCAGGGGAAGGGCAGTGGTGGCTCTGAGGTGCTGTGCTTAGCTGGGCTCCCCTGGGCACAGCACCTTGTCTCAGCCCACAGCTCGTGGTTCCCAGGCTTGTGTCCCCGCTATCCTGGCCCCCCTCAATGCTTCTTTGGGTACAGTTTTAGACCAAAAGTGGAAACCACTTGCATTTCTCTCACATAATGTTCCTCCCTGGCATGTGAGTGCTCCAGCTGGTCCCACAGCACCACAGGGACCCTCTAGAACAGCTAGTACCCAAACCAAGGAGAGGTGCTGGAGAGGACAGCACGGGAGCATGTCAGATAAGGCTGAGCCTGGGAGACACAGGACAAACCCTGGAGACCCAAGAACAGCCCCTCTGGTCACCTCCTAGACAGGATAATGCACCTTTGACCACCACAGGCACATACCTGAACTGCTCTGAGTCCTGCCGGAGCCCATGGCAGGGACAGGAACTGACTCAGGTCCCTTGTGTCAGAGCTGTGTCACTTCTGCTGGGTGGGGGGACGGCCACCCTGCCTGCTAGAAATGGCTCTCAGGAGCCCATCAGCCCATGTCAAACACACTCTGTTTGTACCTTGCTCTGCTCGGCGCTGGGGCTCAGGGCTCATTAGACACAGGCAGGGACAATTTATGACCTCCATACACGGCAGCTCTGCAGGGATCTTTCCTCCCATCGCTCTCCCTGTCTCTGCTCTCCACAGACTGCATCCCCTTATGGCAATGCCCTTGCTGGTAGCAAACGCCTCAAACCCCCCCACCGCGGCCCAGCCAACACGGGGGGAGAGGGGGGACAGTTGTGTGGGGAGTGCCCGAGCCAGACACCGCCTGACAGTGTCAGGCCAAGCCCCTCCTGAGTCACTCCCCGGCTGTGATGGAGCATGAGGTCACTTTGGACGTGGCTCAAGCCTGCTGCCAGCGGCAGCACGTGTCCAGGAAGGCTGTGCCCAGGGCGGGTTCGCAGGCCCGGGAGCCACCCTCCCTGGGAGCCGCACAGGGCTGCTCCTGAGCCGCGCAGGGCTGTTCCTGAGCCATACAGGGCTGTTCCGGAGCCGCGCAGGGCTGTTCCGGAGCCATACAGGGCTGCTCCTGGGCCGCGCAGGGCTGCTCCTGAGCGACGTAGCGCTGTTCCTGAGCCATACAGGGCTGTTCCGGAGCCGCGCAGGGCTGTTCCGGAGCCATACAGGGCTGCTCCTGGGCCGCGCAGGGCTGCTCCTGAGCGACGTAGCGCTGTTCCTGAGCCATACAGGGCTGTTCCGGAGCCGCGCAGGGCTGTTCCGGAGCCATACAGGGCTGCTCCTGGGCCGCGCAGGGCTGCTCCTGAGCGACGTAGCGCTGTTCCTGAGCCATACAGGGCTGTTCCGGAGCCGCGCAGGGCTGTTCCGGAGCCATACAGGGCTGCTCCTGGGCCGCGCAGGGCTGCTCCTGAGCGACGTAGCGCTGTTCCTGAGCCATACAGGGCTGTTCCGGAGCCGCGCAGGGCTGTTCCGGAGCCATACAGGGCTGCTCCTGGGCCGCGCAGGGCTGCTCCTGAGCGACGTAGCGCTGTTCCTGAGCCATACAGGGCTGCTCCTGCGCCGCTCAGGGCTGCGCCTGAGCGACATAGCGCTGTTCCTGAGCCGCGCAGGGCTGTTCTGCACGGCTGCTGCTCCCTGCAGTGCCCAGGCTGCGATGGGCTGTGACACAGAAACCCGGGCTCCGGAGGGGACACCCCTGCTGGGAGGCCCGGGGGAGACCTGCAGCTCCTGGCTAGAGCCAGAACAATCAGAAGGCATCAGTTAGAGAGAGAAAAGAGCTGTGGTTGAGCGTGTTGGTTTGTGCCTGCTGGGACACACTGTGATACTGCATGAGACAGTAGATACCTTGTGCTGTCAGGAGTGTGCCCAGGACACAAGTTCCAGGAAGGTGAGGATGTCATGGGACACTATTAAAGTGGAGAGAGGCGAGGAGACATTGAGTCTGGAGTTGTTTCCTCAGCCTATGCAAATCAGCTCGGTGCTAAACATCCCTCCCTCCTGCCTTTCCTTCTCTAAGCACAGAGGTGCCTTATCTCCTTACTAGTGAATGGGTGAGTCTAGTAGATAGCAAGTTTGTAGATTAGATTCAGATTTTGGACTAAGAGAACATAAAGCTTGGAGAAGTGTAAAGTCTGTGTCCTTCTGCTGCTTTAACCCAAGTTATGCACACAAGTTGAGAGTCAAACAGTAAGCAAAAAAACCACAACAGCATAAACCACAATGAGGGAAAATGTGATCAAAAATTAAGCTACAGCACTGCATTGTCATGTTACTTTTTAAAATTTAACCATTTTAGTTTTTTATTTGCTCAGAAGAAGGACAGGGAGCAAAATAAAACCATAGGAGTGTCTGGCCGACGAACAAAATTAGATGTCACCTCTACAAGCATGTATTTCCCAGTGTTATATTAACCTCTATTAACCAACTGATTTGGAGAGTTTCCCAGTGTTACATTAACCTCTGTTAAACAAATTATTTGGAGAGGCAAAGGCTTCCACTGAAGTATGCTTTCATGTTTCCTTATGTCTGTTTGGAAATATTCTGGGAATATAGTCTTTTGCTCTAAAATCGTCCTTACTTGTTTCTCTAGACCGTGAGGGTTTGTGCTGCTAATAACAGTATTTTTACTCCTAGAATCACAGAATAATGAAGGTGGGATGGGACTTTGGGAAATCACCTGCTTAAAGCAGAGGTCACCTAAAAGTCAGAGGGAGCAGGTCAGGGCCCCATTCATTTAGGTGCCAAGGATGGAGAATCCACAGCCCCTCGGGGATCATTCCAGAGTTAAGTCACCCTCACCAGGAAAACATTCCTCCTTAAGTCTAGCTACAGTTTCTCATTCCTCGGGCTGGGTGCATTGCCTCCCACCCTCTTCAGAAAACTGACTGTCTTTATATGTTAAACCAAAGCAGCCCTATCCTGGGCTGTCACCCACTACTCCTTGAAGAAGGGATGAACCTAGATCTCACAGCAACTTCATTGATATGCTTTCTTGGCATTGTGCAGCACATCAGTTTGCCCAGATCAGACCGAGAGAAAGGAAGGAATACAGATGCTTGCTCTGCCATGAGGGAGGACAGCCATCCAAAGCTGTTGCCCCTTCTATTGGTGTTCTTTGAGTTACCTGGTTTCACTGGCCTGGGACAGACCATAAGAAGCCAGCTGGCCCATCAGATTGGTGTATTTGATAGTGTGGATCACAAGGTCATTAATATCTACATTACTTACTACTGAAGGCAGCACCTTCTGTGCTCCCATCTCTGTATGCAAGAGAAGGAGGAGAGGACCAGCCCAGCCACACAACGCTTTAAGCCCAAAGGGCACATTTCAGGAAAAAAATGACATGCTGTCCTTCCCCACTGCTGGCTGGCAGCTGTGGAGGAAGAACAGGAAAGCACTGGGAATGCAGGAAAACAAAAATATTCATCTTTTTCCTTTTTCATTGTGTTGGTTGTTTTTTTCTTTCCCTACTCTGACAACATTTAACTGGAAATTGAGGGTCATCATCAATGTGCTCCTGGACACTCCTGGCTGCAGATGTGAGAGATGTACACTGGCTGAATGCCTCGGAATGATACATGCATGTATTTATTTACTTATAAAGTTTTTGTGCCTGATTGTCTGATATCTGACAGACAGGCCATGGACTGTATATTAATTAACACCTCAATTTCAGAGCCACGTAAAATTCAGCTCTTGAAATATTCCTCACTTCCCTCCTCTCCTTGAGCCCAGGGTACCCCTTGAAACAATGCTTACCCACAGGGTTCAGGAGGGGAAGTCTGGGGATGAGACAGGCTCTTGCACTACTTCCTTGTACTTCCAGCCTTGGAAGGGTTTTATGTAGCTTTTATGTGGACGTCGTGTGCATAATGGAGACTGGGAGAGTCCAACAAGATTTGCTGTAAAATAACAATACATAAAATTATTTACATGAGCAGTGTGGATGAGAGCCAACAGACCTTCACAATCTCAAACAAATCCAAGCCATCTCAGCCCTCTGCTTTCCCAGTCCATCACAGCTTATTTGCTTCTTGGCCTGGTCAGGATGGACTTGCCACCACTCAGTGCCTCACAAAAATTTTTAGTCCAGAATAGGCATAAACATTTTCCCATAATTCCATGTCATTTTTTCAACTTTTAATGCTTTAGGAAGCATTTCTTTACCAAGAGAGTCAGCCCTGAATTGTTGTATGTCCCTTCCAACTGAAACAGTACATTCTATTCTGTCTGTTGTATTCTAGTTTGTCTATTCTAGCCTATTGTATTCTGTCTATTCTATTGTATTTCAATGGAGAAGGACCTAAAATGGTCATCTAGTGCAACTGCCTGACCAGTTCAGGACTGACCAAGTTCAAGAATGTTTTTTAGGGCATTGCCCAGAAGCCTCTTAAATATTGACAGGCTTGGGGTATCAACCAATTCTCTAGGAAGTGTGTTCCAGTGTTTGACCACCTTTTCAGTAAAGAAATGCTTCCTAAGCATATTTGATTCTGTTCTAACTCCCTATAGGCTTGAAGAGAATGAAGCTCGTGTATCTTGTTTTATGCCTGATTTACTGCCAATGCACAAACCAGAAGCTTGGATGTCATGGTGCTCAAGGCCTGTCTGTGTCCCTGGGAGCATGTGGGAAGGTTCCCTCTCTGAGAACTCAGGATGGGGGATAGGGGAACCTGCAAGGAATGGAAGTAATGGGGCTTTTATGTGGAATCTATCTGCCTCACCCAAAATCCTAGCAACTCCTTTGCCTGCCACACCAACCATCAATCCCCAATGCTCCTCCTTTCCTGGGCCACTCAAAATCCACGCAAACCTGTGCAGTTAAATCTGCACCTCTGGGGAGAGCCCACCCTCTCTCTGACAGATGGATAATGCTTTCCCAGAAGTGAGCATCTGTCCCACCAGTGCTCCTGCCACAAGACACCATTTGGGAAGCCCCAGGGAAGCCCTGGGTCATGGAGGACTGTCCCTTCCTTTCCCCAAGCCTAGGGGCTCTGGGCTTAAGGATGGTGGAGGGCTTGTTGTAACAGGGTGAGTGTGCCTTTTACACAAATCTAGACAGTTTTGGCACGCTCCACTGTAAGATGTCTTGTTCCCCTTCCTCTGTGTATGCACAACAGGCATCCATTATCCTTACCCTGCAGAGCCTGTCCTGATGCATCTCTGCCAAGTGCAGCCTGGGAGTTCCAAGAGAACAAGAAACTCCCAAGCCTTACATGCTGAAAGAAAACAATGGCACAAGGAACAAATGAACTGGGGGCAAGAAGCAGGGTCTCTTAAGAAGTAAGTCTAAGCAGCCTCCAACCTGCCAGCAGCTACTGCTGAAGTTCCTTCCCGCGCAGCTCCCAGGGAGGAGGGATCACTCACCTGCGGCAGACGCTGCCCACACGCGACAACCGGGCACACTTCCCTGCTGCAAGCTGGCACCAATGGTTTTTCCTGGTTTTCCTTCCACTAGATCCAGCTAACGAGGGAGCCCACGGGGAAAATCTCTCCCCTTCCTTCTGCAAGTGCCTGCCAAGACCGAGGTGAGGCTCCCCTTCCTGGTGCCGGGGCAGCAGCGAGGTCCGGCTGCAGCCCTCGCCTCCTGCCCGGGCAGGTGCATTCCCCAGCTGGGTGGCGTCTCAGCAAACCTGCTGCTGCTCTTGGAGACGCTCCAGAGCCGCGCCGGTGTGCAGGTGCTACCCCTCCCTCCTCGGGCAGGATCTGGCCGCTGGCCACACACCGATCCTGGAAGGTGGCTCATTTCCTCCCAGCTGGAGGTGAAGAGGTGCCAGCGGCAGGGAGCAGCTCCCAGGCAGCAAGGTGAGAAGAAGCCTGCAGCCAGGCCGGCAGTGCTGGGGGACACTTGACACATTCAGCAAGTATTTGGTATCAAATAAAGTAGCTCCTGCTCTACTGTATAGGTTAGGGCCATCCAGTCGTATCAGAGCTGGATCTTTCTATGGCAGAAGTTCAGGCAGGCACTCAAGTCAGGCAAGATGTCACTGTGGTGCCATCTTCCCACCAAAAAGCAGCTGCAGAAACCCCTCCCTGGGCGACAGCAGCACCAGCAGAGTTTAGCATGCTGCAGAAGAGCTGATTTCCTGCTAATCCAGTGGGAAAAAAAGGGGTAACCATTTTGAGGGGAACTAGGGAAACGGAAAAGGATTCATTGAAGAGTTGAAGAGTAAAAAAAGGAAGTAGCAGGAATGTTGAAATCAGTAGGGGAATGGGATTCCCAGACTGATCAATGTCCCCTCCTTCCTGGCTGGGTTTCAGGATAGCAGAAGGGATCATTACCGTTAGTTTGAGCAGCTGGAAAATCTCCAGGGAAATGCAGGAAGAAGAGGACAAGACTGAACAACAGCTCTTGCCTGGCTAATGGAAAGGGAGGCTCAGTTATTAAGTAACATGCTACTTTTTTATCAGGCTGTGAGAAGGGAAGCTTAGGATATGCTAATCAAATAGAAACCAAGTAGTGTGACAGGTTCAGGAATTTGTCTGAGAAAAATCTGATGGATCTTTCAAGACTTGTGAAATATCATCAGTCCAGAGGCTGTTGTCCTACATGTAAAAAAACAAATGATATGTGATGGGTTTTCCTATACAAACACCTTTGAACAATGAGCTTGACCCTATCCAGAAAAACCTTTTAGTTGGCCCAGTTAGCAAAGAAGTCATCTAAGGGGAAACCTTATTCAGATAGCCATACAGTCATTTCAAAAAGTGGGCTGTAGCTTTGTAAGAGCATGAGATGCTTAGCAGCTCCTTTAGGGAGGTACCAAAAGGAGAAACAGAACAATGCAGGTCAGGAGAGGATGAAAGCAGAAAATGTTTTTGCACCGTGAGAGACTTCAGAAGACCATTAGCACACAAAACCATAATCCAGTTACAACTTAGTTCTAAAACATTTATAGAATGTATATGTGGACGTTTGACCTTGGTCTGGTTTTCCCAGCATAGAAGGGGCTTCCAGCAGGTCTGATGAACTTTAGTTGTAACACCCTGCTGTGTCTGATGTTTAATGCTCCCCTGTACAAGCGATGTTTTAGATGCCCCATAGCTGCTAAGATCAAGTTCAAAATCATCTTCAGCCTAGTCTGGCAGCTGAAACTACCTGGGCTTCACCTGACAGGCTGTGTATTACCTGAGGTGACATTGGGGCATATTTTTAAGCTTATCAGTCACCAGTTAGAAATAATTCGCTACCTGTATACGCATATTAGGAAAAGATTCTTCTTTTTCAGAAAGGTTGATTGCATTTCTCTAAACCACAACTATTAAAGCAGTGTGTTGTATGATTCTAGCACTCAATTTGTCCTGACAGAGAGAGGGGAAAATTATACCACACGAGAACCTAGCAAATTAAAATGGGTGTGCCCTGAAAATTTTAGAGGGAACTAGTTTCTAAAATATTTACTAATTACATTAATTACATCCTCTTTCTGTACAGGAAGTATCAAGATGATTATATGGGGAGAGGAGGAGGAAGAAAGGGTGTTAAGCTAGCCTGTTAACAGACCATTAACTTCTTCCTTTTGCTCCTGTGAAACCTATGCTCCATACAGGTTAAAGATGCCAAATGGAAAAAAAATAGACTAAAGAGACTTAATTCCACGTTCATGGACAAAGCACTCAGCTGAAGTCTCCAAAGTCATTGAAGCTCATGGAACCACCTATTTTGCCATGGTATTGCCCTGGAAATGATTCTATCATTCCTGATGGTAATGCAGCTTACATGTTACCCAGCCCTGACACCTTCTTCTGTATAATATTATTAGAAGTATATAAAAGCACTCATCACTTTTCCACAGTTCAGGATGGGAAATGAAACAGCAACATACTGGCTGTTGTAATACCATATAGTTCCATGCTCAACCAGTACCTTAAACTTCTGATATATGTGAAATACTCCTCAGTAGGACAGCATGTCATGCACTGACAACTAAAGATGAAAAATTTAGGGGTTTCCCCCCCCTCATTATTAAAGAAATTACTCCCTGCCTTTTTCTGTGTATGAGTACTTTGCAGAGTGACTTATTAGAAGAATTTCACTGAAAAACTGAACTAAAGGGATTATGGATGTTGGAAAAAAGACAAACAAAAATAAATTTTTCAAAGTTACAGGAGTTATGACATAAGGTCTGGACTTTATTCCAGATTCTGGGAATTTGAAACTGGGCTGCCTTTTTTGTCCTGCTGAAATTATTGCAGTAGATGAGGCAACACATTTCTAGACAGGAGGCAGAGGCTTTACCAAGGGCTCTAGCTTGGGTGTGCTTGAGTCAAAGGTTGCCCTCACAAGGTAATTGATTGTTAATCTGTGACTGGATACCTGCTTGGAATAACAATGACATCTGTCTTAAGAGCAGCAGTCCTTTGTATGGACATAGGCAATTTAATACTGGAAAATAAAAGGCTGATGTAGAATTTTGCAGTACAATGACACCAAATTAGAATTCTAGCAGAAAAGGCTTACAGTTTGACCAGCTCTTCTGAATTAGGATACATTAGTTTTCAAGAAAAAGATGAGTACCTGCCCTAGCATGAAGGCACAAAGATTAGTCTTACACTAACACAAATTTTATTTTTTTTTCTCTTGGCTCCTAAGTCTCACGGAAAGGGCAGATTTCAGGAAAGTAGAAGAAGTGTTCAGAGCACTGACTGTTGCACAAATGCTTCTAGTGGAAGAGTATAGGATCATGTAAGTCTAATGTATGCTGTTGCATTTCTGATCTTGCCAGGAGGATATAATAACACAAGGCTTGAACCACATCAGTGTTGCTGTGTCTTGTGGCTTCTTTCCAGATTCAGTTCAGGAAGATTTCTGATCAAGAGAGACTGAACCTGGACAGTTCAGAACTTGCCCCTTCTCCTGGATTCGGTCTCGCAGATAATGAATTTCTAGCTGCTGCATTTCTATGATTTTTTCACTTTCCATCTCTGGATTCAACCTCAGGACAGCTGGGCTGGACAGTAGTTCACTGGAGGGAGCTAGAAGATAAAATAGAGAGGACATAGCACAGTAACAAAGGTCCAGATCATACAGTTTTTTGGCATGAACAAGGGAAAGCACCTTTCAGGGCTGAAGGAGTAGATCTAAATAGTAAGAATCTGCAGGATTTAGCAGCTTCTACAATTAACATTAAAGTATAACAGGTACCACCAGGCAGACAAGCTAGAATGAAACACAGACAGTAATACAATTGTTCACCAAGGACAAAGGGCTTCTGCAATGAGTACTGTTGATACAGAAAATATACAAGAACTATTCACCTGTGTCTTTAATTGCCTTTTTCTTCTTGTTTAATCTCAGTGCTGACTGGAGGTCGTGCACCTGGGTGTGGGCCACCCTCAGTTCTTGCCGCAAGTCATTAATTTCCTTAATCAGACTCACATTTTCCTGCAAAAATAACATGCTCTACAAGGAAAAGCACAGGTACTATCTGGCTGAGCAATATGTATCTTCATATCTTTGAGAAAGACACTGGACAGTATAGAATCAGCATCATCAGCAAAAGGTATCAGGCAATCAGGAGAGTACACATTTCAGGTAAGGCCACAGTAGATGTGACACAGAACTTGACAGTATTCAAACCACGTTAGCTCAAAAAACTAATATTTGTTTTGCTTTTCTGAGTGCAGCTGCACTCCAAGGTATCATCTTCCTTGCCAATTCCGAAGGGAAGCTCAGGGCCTTCCTAAATTGATGCAATTAATTCAGAATTAATGTGAAGAATTCCCATCTCTCCCTCCGGTGTGTATTATTTTGCTTTTCATTTGTCACTATGTATTTGTTCACTTAAATTATCTTTATCTCCTTGCAATTATTCAAAGCCCTCTTCATTAGTTCTGACAGACATCACTTTTCCACACTCCTTCCAAATTATTAGGAAATGTATAAAGCATGTGGAGACTTGAGACACCTACTGCTAACATGCTGTTATAAGGATAAGTTAGCAATGTATTAATCTTTTGTTCTTTTTTTCAGTCAGTTTTCAGCCCATAGAAGTTCAAGCCTCTAATTTTTTAGTAGCCTACCATGCAGCATCTTGCTGAAGGAGCTGTGAAAGTGTAGTAATTGTAATTTACCCACTGTTACAACAGGTTCAAAGACTTCAGCAAAACCAGTATGGGCTAACACTAGTGAAGGATGATAAAACTGCTGCTTGTGATTCAGAAACAGGAGCACTATTAATTAAATATTTCTTTTCTGTATTCAAGAGAGCAAAGTGGAATTGTGTATGTGCCTCTTACAAGAACAGTGAAATATGTCACCACACTGATAACTAGGGCAAATGTTAAAAAGTTGCCATCATACTTGAACCAAGAATATCAACTATTTCAGCTACCTGTGGTGGTTTTTTTAGAACTTTTGGAACACAGCATCATTCCAGCCCCTGGAATTTCATCATAAGTGACAATATTTAAAAAGATAGGTGGCAAAAAGGCATGCTTAGGGTACCTCGCAATACCAGTCTCAAGCAGCACGGAACACTCTAAAACAATAGGAAATAAGAACAAGGATCAATGAAATTTTTCCATGAAAATGGTGTCTTCGAATCTTGTTTTTTACTTTTGTTTTAATGATAATTTTGGTTGATAGAGAGAATTATGCTGCCACAAAAGACTGTGCAAAGCATATGACTCAGTTCCCTTGAGCATACTTATAAAAGTATTGGCACGACACAACTGCAGCCTGGTCAGTAGCAAAGTACAAAGCTCACTGCACCTCTCTGCATGTGGCTGCACTCAAGGAGCTCAGGCTGGCAGCAATAGCTCAGGGCACGTGTGTGGCAAGATTATCAATACTTCACACTAAGGCAAGTACAGCAGCTGTGCTTTAGTTTCTCCCCAGATTAAAGTCACTGACTGGAGGAAGAGTGTGGGATTCATTAAGATCTGAACTTGCTGGGCAAGAAGAGTTGCTCTTGCAGTGTTTATGCTGGGCTCTAAATGCAGCAGGAGTTGGTGTGCTCAGGTAGCTCTGGAACTGTAATATTTTGTTGAGCCTGACTTATTTAACTCAAGCCTTTAAATACAGGTGAAATTTGACTCTATGCATTTATTCCAGAGCTTGATCCTGAAAGAACACATGGAGAGGGTAACTTCCAATAATCAGTCACGGTAATTTTCTTTTGACCAGCTTTCAGAGTTTGGTCACAGCATTTCCGTTTAGGTGTACTTTAGTCATGAGCACCTTCATAGGTTCAGTCCAGGTGATTGCCTGCTGCTGTCAAATGAAGATCTTGCTTTTGGTCTATCAGAAAATATAATACAGAGTATTTTGTAGGAGGCAATCTGGGCTATGTAGAAATGTCTTGTTTGGTTTGCTTGGTGCTAAAAGGCTGTTGGTTGACACTGATAATATTTTTCTGAAGAAGCCTTCTCTCCAGAGAGCTTAGCCTTTAATTCTATATTTGCATTCTGACAGAATGCTTGCACTGCAATGCAATGTCACAGAATGGATTAAAGTAAATGTTCATGGGAAAACTCATTGTCACGGGATGCTGTGGCAAAGAATCCATTGTTTCAGTAAAGGAACTGATCAAATGCATGGATGATGAGGCCATCAGGTACAATGACACGTGATATGGATGCAATCTACAGCCTAGGAAGTCCCTACAGTGCTGTACCTGTCAGAGACAGGCAGGACATACAGAAAATGTTATCCGATATGGGCTTCAGTTTAAGCAGCACTACTTCAAGGTTATTCACTGTCTGTTTTTATGTATCCAAAGAAGCCATTACAAATACAGAAGGTTTGAGGAAAAACTAATAGTTGAGTAACAGGCAACTTGTCAACTGGTAAGAATAATTAAAATTATCTTGACGGTTCTAATCATCTGCTGCAGCAGTCACTAGTGGAGTGTACCTATGAATAATCTCTCAAAGAGGAGGGCATAGCTCTGAAAATGGAAGCGCAACTGAGGAATAATAGAAATACAGAGCTAGAAGACTGTCAAGATGTCATTTGCTGTTTCAAAGCAAATCCTCACGAAGTTTGTCTAAACTAGTCTTAAAAGCCCCCTGTGAAAGACTGGAAGACCATGATAATTCCTGCTGGCTGTAAAATCTCATTAATCTACTGGACTTCAGACAACTGCTTTTTCTTTGAAAAAACCAGGCTGGTTAGAATCTTTGATATCTTCATCTTCCAGATGTTTTATTAATTTGGTTTTAATCATAATTTCATGTTAGGCTTACTGATCCAAGACATCAAGTATTATCATTATGAACACCATCTGTCACCCTATTCCAGCAAGGAAATTCTTCAGGTTATTTTCTGAAGCCATCTCCTTTTGTGCCAAAGGAAGCAGCTAACTCACAGAAAGAGTAAAAAAATTAAAAGAGGGGCAGGGAAGAAGATTGCTGCTGTCTAGCCCTGAAGAAGTAAATTATGAATAAATAGCAAACAACAGATGACTTAGGAGGAGACTGAGATTTAATGATCCTAAGGAAGCATAATAAAGTAACAATGCAGAAAGGGCTAGTGAGGGGAAAAGGAAATGCTGACTGAGCAGGAGATCATCTTAAGAAGAGACTAGAAAAGCTGTCCTCCTAGGATGTCTGGTGTGGGGCTCTAGGTCCTCCCACTCCAGATGAAAACAAATTGGATCTTTGACCCCAGCAGTCACGAGTTTACTTTGCTTTGTAAGAAACAAGGATTCTGAGCAAGAGATCTTAGTACAAATATACATATTCCCCACGTATTTCTGAACTTCCTTGAAAATTTTGGATGTGAAAAGCAGAAAGTTCTTCTGAATTCACACCAGTAGGCATGGGGCTATGAGGACAAAGAAAGGGGGTTTTGTCTTTTCCTCCAAAATTACTTCCTAAACATTACTACATAGCAGATACAGCTTCACACCCAAACAAGGGCAAATTGACTATAATGGCAATTATAAATACTGTTTGAAATAAAAAATAAGTACATTAATTTCCTTAAAAATGTCCATGCAGCAGAAGTTCCCTATCTCCTTTTAGGGAGTGGGAGATTAAACAAAAGTATCCACAAAACAGCAGCCATTTCTGACTTCAGAGATCTTGCTCTTTTTTTTCAGTAAATTTAACAGAAGCACTTGAAAAATGTAGGCATTGCTGGCAAGAAAGCCAACCAAAATTATTTTGAAGTCCTAAGAAACCATAACAGTAAGGTTACTAAAGTCTCTTTTGTGCAGCCACTTCCTTTGTTCCCCCTCCAGACCACAAGGAAAAGGCTTATTACCTGCATGATGTGCATGTAAGCAGTGTGGTGCATTTCCTTATCCTTCATCACCTTCTTCCTTAAAACTGCCAAATTCCTCTCATTATACTCTTGCTGTTTCTTATACTGCTGCTGCAAATCTGCATCTACTGCTTGAGCCTCCACCTGAGAGGGCATAGCATGTTGCATCAGTCATTACACTACCAGACAAAGTCATGGGCAAGGAGAAGGCAAAGGTCCTGACTCACCACGTCTGATTGATGCACATACTTGGTGTAGAGTTCACGGATACCATCTTTCATTTTTCTGGAATCCTGAATGAAGCTCACACAATTATGAAGATCTGCTTTAAATCGTTTGATGAGGGTTTCCATATCTTGCTTCTGCAAGAATGATGTAGTCACGTTCTTATTTGGTTCATCAAAACACTCCATCATGTGCAATTTTCTAGAAAGTCTAGTGGAACTGGTGAAAACTCATATACTTTCTTCCACTTCATTTAAAAAAAGAATAATTAAAAACTCACTGGGAATGTGAGCACTACGTGTTGAACAGCAGTGATAGATTTTAGCAGTGATAATAAGCCAAGATACTTGCATTAGGTAATATCAGTGCCAGCATCCAGAGATGACATCTGAAAACCAGTGGCTCATTATGCTATCACCCACCGTCCTTTCCCAAACACAGAATCACAGAAAATGCTGAGTTAGAAGAGACCCACCAGGATCACTGAGTCCAACTCAGGCCTGCACAGGACATCCCCAGGAGCCACATCATGTGCCTGAGAGCATTGTCCAAATGCTGTCCTACCTTCTTATTTAGAAACAACACACTAACAGTTAAGAAGAGAAGGCAAGGGACAAAACACGTCAGACACATGAACAGCTTGCTGATTTCCCATCAAGATTGCCTTCTCATTCTCTCTTGGTCTCTGCCAGGCCTCTCTACCTGCATCCTCACTCATGCACTGCCTGCTAAGCTCCTCCACCTTCACCTGCAGTCCCTTTTCCTCCCTCATGTCTGATATGTTGTCAAACAAGGGGTCCTTGACTCCTCCATTAATGAAACCATCCTTTATGTGATCCTACTGATGTCTAGGTGGTATCCTACATGCTGCTCCTGTTCAGGCCAAGTGTTCCCAGATTTCAGGCTTGGGCAGGAACAAGCAGTTCAGCATTCACCTCACTGTTCTGTTAAACTCAGGACAATATTTGTTGACGCATAAATAACTGGATTTTTTTTCTTAATATGAATGCTCTAAGCTGGTTGCAGGCTTGGAATTTTTGTGTCTTTGTCCCCACTGACCAGAGACTCTCTTAGTCCTTGGACACAGCACCCTTGAAGTAACTGTTTGCTCAGACTAATGCTTGACCAGTGTTCTGTCCCCACCGATGTCATTCTGTGGGAGCTGCTCGGTGGGGGTACCCCGTACCTTCTCCATCTCTCTGTGCACCTCGCGAGCAGTTGCCCTCTGTTTCTGTTGCAGTTGTGTGATGTTCAGCTTCAGCTCTGTCCTCTCCTTGCGGAACTGTTCCAGTTCCTCCTCCATCTGAAAGGAAGCAGGAGGAGGAAATCAGGGCTAAAAGGAGACGTGAAAAAACAGCACATAACAGGAAAACCAGACTGAAATACAGACTTGAGGGAATAGGTCCCCCTTCAGGTTGGACGACAACATGAGAAACATCAATTTTGTAACAACACTGCCCTCTGTCAGAATATACAGAAACCACACAAATGAATGTGCAATTCCCTGTTGAGTCACATTAATTTAAATTATGTGATGCCCCTTAATTTCCTTGAGCTGAATTGGAGCTCTCCTGTTCTATCTGAATAAAAATGGATGAGGTGGAAATGAACAGTCAATACTGAAAAGAGTAAGGGCAACAATAACTGAACCTGATACTGAAAAGAAACAAATGGATTGAAAACTGTGGGTACATATGCAGAATACACAGGAAAAAACAGTAAGGGTACTACAGCATTTACTTATGGAACAAGATGGTGACCAGAAAAGACAACAGGGATTTCATCTTGCTAGTCTGAGGTACATACAAATTGTTCATTGGTTTGCATTTTATTTAAAAGACTATGCCACCATAGTCCTAGTTTGGCTGAGCTAAGGATACATCTGTGCAGAGCTCATAGTAAGTTTCCATCATAAATAAGTTCCTTCAATGAATTTGCTGCATGCTAAGTATGAATACATTCAAATTTCCCATGTATCACCCGATGAATATAATGTGTCCACGTACCTAACCCTTAAGCAGAGTTATGTTTGCATCAATCTGCAACATTTCTGAGAGAAGAAATGTACTCTTTTCTGCCAGATCAGTAAAAGCAGTGTCTTGCAAACTCTACAGGGCACACAGAGGGCAACCATATAAGGTAAGATCGATTTTTAAGCAAAATCTAGAATTACATACAGGAACAAATAACTATGCTGATTACTGGGAGCATGTGATAGAAAATTAAATAGCTATTGTGTGCAGATATTTTTATTAGCTGCACAGATATTGAATCAGTGCTGTGTATCCTTGAAAGAAGTCAAGGAACAACCAGAGTGGAATCTTTCATGGACTTGTTGGGTCATCATTGTGTTCAGATAATGGGCTTAGTAGCAGAGGACAAATGAGAGTGTTACTCACCTCATGGATCTGTTTCTTCATTGTCTCAATATCATTTTCACGTGACTCTATTTGCTTCTTAAACTCCTCTATTCTGTAACTCAGTACAAACTTGAAATTTTGCAGTTCCTGATTTTTCATTTTTAGATTGTATATATGCTTCTCCTGGAAAAAATGGGTACAGAGATCTGAATCAGACCCAGCACTCCCAAACAGATCCCTAGGACAAGGCACAAGCATGGAAGAGGCCAAACCAGCAGTCACAGATCTTGTGGAAGACTGAACTTCAGTTGCAAATCTACAGATTAGCTGGGAGGGGAGGGGGCAAATAATGCATCTACAAATCCCAGAACAGGGGACAAGAAAGTCAACATCCTGAACTTGAGCTCCCCAAGAAAAGCTTAGAATGCCAACTAAAAACCAAAATCCCAAACTGGAGATCACAAATTCCTCAAGTTGAAACGAGTTTCCAGTCATGTGATATTATCACAACAAATACTATTAAAGTAAATATCTCTGTTTAATTAAGGGAAGTGATTTTGACCTCATCCAATTGTCCAGTTTCTCACCTTCTCTAGGATAGTTTCAGTTCTCTCTTTAATCTCTGTCTTTAGTGCCAAGATGTCCTTCTCCAGTGATTTAATGATGTCTTGCAGCTTCTGCTGTTCCAGTCTCATTTCCTCAATATCCCTGTTTCGGTCCTTGAGCTCTTTCTGTAGGCTGTTCAGCTAGAGAGGCAAACTAGTAAGAACTTCACAGTCTCCAAAAGCTGTGCACAACTTGGCCATCCTATTCTGCAGGATACCTTGTACACAGTGTGGGATAAAGGATAGCAAATTAAGACATGATGAAGGAGCAGCACATCAGTTAAATGCCTGTAACTCAAAGGGGGGTTGAGTATCCATTTTTGCTTTTTCTGTATATTCTGACAAGAATACCTACTGCACTAGAAGGAAGGAAATTGCATCCAGAAGCAAGAAGGGTATGGATATTGTACCTAAGCATCAGCTGCAAATAACACTCAATCCATGGAATATTCTTATAAGGTGAACATTTGCCATACATCTCTAAAGATGGAAGACTGGAAGGGTGCCCAGTTCATAGCTCTTGGGTACCCTCAAAATCCCTGCCTCAGTACTAAGATCTGCAAAGCCAAGGAAGTTGGAACCAATGAATGGTGCTGGACAAACTGTAAGGACACAAGAAGAAATTCCTGAGGTCTAAAAGACACAGAAACTAAAGACAGTACCATGATAGTAGAGGGTACGAAAAGAACCTTTCTGTCTCCAGATAAATACTGAAGAAAATGATGAAGAAAACGTGTCCCTCTAGCATCCGTAGGCAAATGTAATACCCAGACAATAAAAGAGGTGAAAGATTTTATGTGTCCTTAAAAATCCCAGTAAAGCCAATAAAAAATGATGATGCAACCAAAACACAGGGATTATTGCATTGAGCAAAGCAGTAGAAGTATTTTACTAATAAAGCAAAGTATTCGATGTTAGAAAAATTAAAAGTTCATTTCTGTCCTGTCATAGGATGAACAGTATTATTTATAGTTCAAAACTATGTAGATCAGAGAAAGTGTACTAATAAAAACACACCTCCTTTATCATCTGTCTCTAATTCTATCAGCAATGCAGTCAGCAGACAGCTTCTTCTTCTGCCCAAATACTCTAAACATTCAAACTAACCTAAGAACAGGCTAATGTTCTCATATGAAATGCTAAATGGAAATGGACTAAACTGACATGCCATTAATCACGTTCAATCCTCGGTTATAAGTTTTCTTGTGCAGGTCTGATACTAGCACAGAATAAAAGATACCCTTTTATTCATGACTCCTATTTCTCCTTTCAGTTGCATGTTGGACTCCTTTTCTTCCAAGAGCTGTCTCTCATACTTGTCTTTCATTTCTGAGATTTCTTTGTCTCCATCTTCATAAATTTGTTTCTCTATTTCTTCATGTGCTTCAATCTGCTTCCTCATATTCTCCTTTGCCTGCAGTTAAGGAGAACAAACATTAGAGAAGGCAAGGGTAAGAGACCAATAAAGGAGAGAAATAAAAGGTTATTTGTAACTGTGTTTCTCCTGGGAGAATCTATATTTAGTGGAATATTCAATTGCAGCAATATCAGCTAAGATAACTTCTTAGTGGATTAAAGTAACTTTAGAAACTGGTAACATACACATTGAAGTTCCTTTTTTTTTTTTTAAATAATTCTTAAGACTTGAAAGTTTCAAGTTAGGAATCTGGCCCAAATACTAACATCAGCAAACTTCTGGCTGCAAAAATCACAAACCAGTATCACTTAGGATCTTTTAAAATTGCTGTTTCAGATGCATTAGGACCAATAAGCACTCAGGTTTGCCTCAGTCTCTGTATGCCTCTCTTCTTACATTCTTTTCAAATTAGTATTGCAACACAGGGCTGCAAACAGTAATGCTGATAGGATTTGCTGACTCTAAATATGTAAGTATCAGTTATCTGGCTGCCTTTTGTCACACCAAGTTTTTGACCTCAATGTGCACGAGTTTTTCAAGTATTTAGGATATTTATCTTTGTTCCCCAAATAATGCAGGTAAGAACCTCAAGGACTCAGGAATGTAATTCACCATTTTCACAATGTTATCTCTTCACTAGAACAACATGACTGAATCTTTCTTTCTTCAATTACTATAAATGTATAATCTAAGTCACATTAATAAACAGGAATTCTGGGATGTAGGAGAAATGGAGATGAAGCTGAGAAAACTCAAGAATATTGATCTTAGCAAGTTACTCAAGGTATGAAACCCTGAAAAGCTGGTAACTCAGCTGGGTCTTCCTTATTACTATTCCACCTGTCAAAATATTTTCCCATGATTACAGGCAGATTAGGATTTGCATGGAAGATGCCAACCTCTCCTGTCCCAGGGAACATTTTATCACAGTTGAAGATAAACTTGGTCAGCAAATCAAGCTGCAAATCAAGCTTCCTACCTCTTCCAGCAGAACAGATTTATCTTTAAGTTTTTTCTCATAATATTCTTTTAGCTCTGTCACAGCCTTGCTTTTGCTTTCCTCCAAACTGTGCAATTGTTTCTCATATTCCTCCTCCATCTTCTGGGATTTCACCTGAAGCTCCTTGTATTTCTCATTTTCCTTTGACAGTTTCTGACTACTGTCAGATTCTGTTAACAGGAAACATATAAAATTAATAGAAAAGAGGAATGAATCCTACCCTTCTGCAGCTATCACTGCCTTATTATTTATTGTCTTTTTGGCAGCTGGTTGCAATAAATTACAAGTAGAAGTATTTCATCACTTTCTTCATCAGATACACAGAGGCTTTAGACTCTGTAGCCATACATAATTGGCAACTAATTTAGGCATTTCCTTGGGATGACAACCATGGCACAGCTGTATTAACTCAACTGCTACAAAGCATGAGTAGGCAATGGACTCATTTATGGGGGACTTGCTCTTTGCAAGTATTTTTATCTAATTTTATCTAATTTGCAGTATTTTTATCTTGATTACAAATCTGGAGTCCAGGTATTTCCAGGCTTTGTGCATCTCCTTGCTGAACTGGATGACTTGCACAGTAAGCTATAAAATAAATGAAGAAATTACTAATCTCAAGAACCAACCCTCTAGGATACAGGGCCCATTTGCATGTTCTCATCATGGGCACGTGTATGGTGCAGTTTTCACAACCACTTGGTCTGCACCAAACACCTACATGATATACATTCATTTTTCTTTATACCTCTACTCTAGTAATCTCTCCCTGTCACATCATTTGCTATCAATAAAGCATTTCCCCCAGTTTCTAGTTACAAACACTTGTTACAGTCTAACCTAGACGTTGCATCTCCCTGGCCTGTTTATCCATCAGCTCAGACAGTTGAACCTGGTGTTGTAGCTCCTGTTTTTCTTTCTCTTCCTGTAAAATCTGGGGGAAAAAATAAGAAAAAATACATTTTAATTTGAAACTAGACAAAGAAATGTCCAAATTGTTTGTGCTCTTGCTCTGGTGAGGAATACATACACAACAGAAATACGTTTGAAATCTCTCACCAAAATTGAGATGCCATGTGCCACTTAAAGAAGTTTTCCCACACATTAGTTTGTTTTGACAAGTTAAGCTAAGGAAAGCTAGGGAAAAGCAGCAAACAGGGTTCATGTAATACAGGGTACTGATCCTAATCTAAAAAGAAAAGTTCGTGAGCTACAAAAGCCTCCACTCCTTTATATATGCCTGCTTGAGGAGAATTTGCAGTTCCACAAATTATTGTCCAGATATTAAAGTTCAAGCTGCTTTCTGTCTCACTTGAAGCAACTTTGAGGTCCTAAAATGCTGACATTTGCATAGTATGACATAAACCTAAGCAAAGGTGAATTTTAAATGCCATTTGCTTGGAATGTCAGACTGCCACTACAAATTACTTAATCTTCTAAAAACACACAAAGAACTAGAGCAAGAAAATAGCTGAGAAATTTCCCAGAGAAGTGAGGAATTGTACCAGAGTTACAATATTTTCACTTTCTTCTCGTAACAACTGCATGGGTCTTGCATAAGCAGAAATACTCATTTGTCTGATGGATACAACTAGAAAGGTTAGCCTCAAGTCTAAAACTGCCATTCAGTTTAATCTTAACATGTACTGATACTTGGACAGAAAGTACAACTTGCCTGCCTACAGAACTTTTATTCACCTTCAAAGGCATTTGCGTGCAAGCCTATAATCAACAAGTCAAAAGAAGTTTCAGTGTAGCTGAGATTATTATAACTTTGCAGCCAAGTACTACTTATCAAAAGGCCTGAAGAACTGCAGAAAAAAACCAACAGAGATAAAACAGAGAGAGAAGAATCCACAAGAATCAAAATGGCTTTCTTGTACAAGGTTAGGTTCTACAAAAGAGAGGAAAAATAGAAAAATTAAAACTCAGGTTATTTAGACAAAAAAACCACAATGAGACAAGCCAAAGAGTCTGAAAAAATACTTGAAGAAAACATTAAAATGAAAAATTAAACCTCCTCAAAAAAATAAATATCAAAAACCTACTAGAACAATCGTAGGGCCAATAGACAAGAAAGGTATAAAAAGAGCAATTAAAAATTACAAGCCTGTAAAATACTACAAATATTAAGTAACTTGGCAAGCTTTCATACTGAACTCCTTTATGTGGAGTCAAACAGAAATACTGCTTGAAGGGACTATGCACAACTCCACAAAATAAGCAGTAACAAATCACCAGAACAGGACAATATTCAGCCAAAAGCTCAAAAAGAACATGAGGTTGACAGGATTGAATCATGTGATATATAATCCCTTACTTCAAGTTGTTTTACTGCCAGAGAAATTACTACTGGATCCCTTGCCTTCTACATCAAAAAGAAGTCCAGAAATATAACAAACTACAGGTTAGAAATCCAGTGTGTGCACCAGACAGATGGACAGAATAGCATTATCAGACACAAATAAGTAAGACACTGGGAAGAATTACCATAGCCTTTGCTTTTCAGCAGAGTCCTGCTTCATGACCACAAAGAAATCAATAAGCACATGAACAGAAGACATCCAGGGAATTTATTTTACTTTTATTTTCAAAAAACATACAAGAAACCTCAGCAGATGTTGTTAAAAATCTAAGCAGATGGGATATGAAGAAGGCAGCATTCAGGAGAATAATTGTTAGATCCTGCAGCAGCTGCAACCTTATATGCAAAGGAGCTTTTAAGGCACAGTCCCATTTCTGCTACTGATCCTCGGTCTCAGGCAGCATTTATTGTGCTGGTTTTATGTGAAGATACTTACAGGCGACGTAGGAGAACTCTTGCATCCCCTTGTACCTGTAAAATACTTGACTCAAAGGTAGTTTCATGCTTTATAAATATCAAGAACATCTCAACTGGAAAGGAATGATTTCAGATGCTGTATGGCATTTCTACATATGAATGCAAGCTTGAATTCATCTCTTCAGTGAAAGATTTCTTAGTATTTGGTTCTGCAACATGAATCATACCTGGTGTTTGGTTTTAAGGGAGTCTATTTCCTGAGTGAAATTCTCTTCCAATGCTTTTATTTTTCCTTCACAGTACATGTCCTTGAGACGTAGCTCGTAATCACTTTCTGTCTGCAGATCTTTCACACAAATCTGCAGGTCTAGTATTGCCTGACTCTGTTGGACATGGATGAAAAAACAGTTTTAAGAGAGAGATTATTTGCCGTTAGCAACAGCTTGATAAAGATGTTTTATTTATATACACATATTTATGAACAGCCTTTACAGAGAATCTTCAGACAGACCAAGAAGTTCTAGAAGTAAGGTTCCTTTGCTGTCTTACAAGATGGTTTATAGAAACGCAGCTTCTGACTTCTGCATCTTCTCTTCTCTTCCATTATAAGTGTTTTCAAGAGATTGGGGGAAAGTATTAGAGAAAAATCTAAACCTTTCCCCACACTCCCTGTTTGTACAATGCTGTTTGCATATTGACAAGCCACTGCAGCAACTTACTGTAACCTCTTTGACTAAAGCCATGCAAGCCATGTAGGACTGCCTGGTAACAAGCACCATGCAAATGCAATTCACACAGAAATCATAGAAATCCTATGGTTTATGTTCACAAGTTGCTCCTCCTACCTTCTCATCTATATCTGATCTCATGATCAACACTTCCTCAGCATACTCAAATTCCTGTTTCCCTTTCAGTCCCCCACCTTCTTTATCATGCACTTTCCAGATAAATATACAGCCATCCTCTGAGGCAGTCAGTAGAAATTGGTCATCACTTGTTAGTGCCATCTTAGAAGGAAGAGACAACAAAATAATAGACAAGACATGGAAGAATGGAGACACAGGTTTATTTTACACCACATTTTTCTCCCCACTGCATACTCCCTTCATTTCTACCACAGAAAGTCAACAGTGGAAATACAGTCCCACTACCAACATTTTGATTATGTCCTCTACTCCCATTCCACCCTGGTTGAAACAACGAAGGGAAGTGAAGGAATATGTGTAGACACTGGATCTGCTTCTGTTCTCAAAGCATAGGAAGATTTTTAAAAACCTGAAACAGAAAAGACCTTCTAGATAATTAGAGCACAGACAGGCAATTTATATGACAATTCCGAAGGTCTCTAGTGTTTTTCTTTGAGAAGTTGTGTGAGTGACAGATGGCTAAATGTTTTCTTTGAAACTACAACTAAGCTCACCAAGAACTATCTAGTAATAACTGCTGTCACCTCCTCCATACTGTGGCAGCCACTCCTGTGGCTGCCTGATCTGGCATAGATACCTGGGAGCTGATACAGCTTGAAAATGAGGTGCAAGTAGAGTTACAGTAACTGAAGTTCATATTCTAATGTTGGACTGTGCAAGGATAAGTCAAGGTGCTGTAGCTGACAGTGATACTTAAAACACCAAAATTATGACCAGTTTTAACAACACAGAACATGTGGCTTCCTGGAGAATGGGGATCTACTGAAGCACACTGAGGGAGCTGGCAGAATGCTCACTGAGCCCCTTCAGTCATTTGGCAGCAGCACTGGCTCACTAGGGGAGTCTCAGCTGTCTGGAAATGGGCAAATGTAATGCCCATCTACAAGTGAAAGTGGTGGAGTCCCCAAGTCTGGAGGTATTTAAGAGATGAGCAGATGTGGTGCTTGGGGACATGGCTTACTGTGGGCTTGACAGTGCTGGGTTAACAGTTGGACTTGATGATCTTAAAGCTCTTTTCCAACCTAAATGATTCTATGCCAAAATTACCTTCCTCTTTCCAGAAGGGCCTGTATCAAAGTTCTCCATCCAATATGCCATGTTTTGCAACTTGGTGCAAGCCACTTTTTAGCCAACAGCTTATTCCCTGACACATCTAGAGACAGGGACACTGCTCTAAATGAGCTGCAACACTCATTCTCCATGTGCAGAGTCAGCCTTAATTTTAACATATTATGCTATGAATTGGGAAGGAGAATCAGCCCTAAAGAGTCTGTGTGCAGCTGGTACCAGAGGGAGAAGAAAGAACTCTGTGCTACCTTTGTAACAGCACCTGCATGGGCCTGGTACTCATTGAAATCCTTCTTCAGAGTTAATGGGTACTTCATAGCTCGAATTGTCCCCAGGGATGTACCAACAAATACCAGGCGCCCGGAACGAGAGACAGCCACAGTGGTGTAAACAACGTCATAAGCAGGCACTTCATGCTGGATCTGAAACATCAGCCAACAGCACAAACCACCACACAAAACCCTCACATTACATTAAGTATTTGATTACCTATTGCATGAGCAATTGTTATGCCTCTGCCTGCAGCAAATAATGCAGTTAAAAAAATCTAGATGCCTATAGAAATATAGCCTGAACAGTAATTAGTATCAAGCTTTATACATTTTTAAAAAATTATTTTAGATTTAAAAGAAATATTCAGATATAAAATCTCTATATTTATTATAGTTATCAGTATTAAAATTTCAAGCCAAGCTGATGTGCGATTGGGAAGATGTAATAGTTATCACATACAATTTACTACTTTTCTGGAAAAAAATGCATGTAGATACAGTGGTAGATGTGATACACTTGTATTTCAGTAGAACAGTTGATAAAATATTGCCTAGTATCTGGACTAGAAGATTTCTAGGTAAATCTAAGTAAAATTACAAAAATACAAAACTACAACAAAATCTCAAGTTTCATTGTAAAGGACGTAAGAACACAAAAGTGTCAGTAAATATCACAGCTCTCGAAACCAGACCAATTCCTATTTACTAAATGGATGCTAAGGAAACCAAAGCACCAGTACCCTCCCCAGGGAATTTAGCAAAATCCCAGAGTGCTTGTTAGCTCACCGAAGACTCTGAAATTTCTTTGAGAGTTTGGTCAGATCCAACAGCAAAGATAATTTTGGCATCATAAGTCAGGGAAATGCTGCTGTAGATGCAGGTCTTGAGCACACACTCTGACTCCTTTTTACCTGTCAACAAATTCCACTCATACACAGCACCATGTGTGTCACAGGAGACAAATTTAGTGTCATCTGCACTCCATTTAATTGCATGTACCTGGCAAAAGCAAAGCACACCGAGGAGCTTGATGTGTAGGTTACAGACATAGAGCATGGAGTCATTTTACTGGTACATCTGTGACAACTTCAGAATCATACTTCAAAGTCTTACTGAAAAACCTCTAGATGTTTCTCAACCAATTCTATTTTAGCATTAAAAAAACCCCAAACCAGTAAGAACTACTTTGTGAACACACTATCAGGAAAAAGTTCATTTCAATATGGAGTAGTAGATTTTATTTGTATAATTTATTACTGGGATATTTTATTTTGTTCAGTCAGCTGCCAATCATTCACCTCCAATTTAAGGACAGACTTTTCAGATGTATCTAGTGCATGAACATTTTGCCTTCTGACCAAAGAAAATTGAGTTTTCTATTTCTGTTTTTACTTTTTGA
Source organism: Callaeas wilsoni (assembly GCA_013398955.1). Lineage (NCBI taxonomy): Eukaryota > Metazoa > Chordata > Aves > Passeriformes > Callaeidae > Callaeas > Callaeas wilsoni. The sequence goes on along the minus strand of VWPU01001544.1, from coordinate 6,503 downwards.
GGCCATTTCAAGATTCAAAATTGTACTTTACCTCTTCAAAATGCATCAACTAGTTAATACATTAATAAGTTGTACTGTATAAGATTTGTTTACTAACCTTCCCAGTATGTCCTTTCAGATTTGTAACATTCTCAAAGGTGATGCTGGAATAAATTTGAATCACATTTCCATTAACTGCAGCAAAAAGATGGCCTCCATTACTGAATGAGCACTAAAAAAAGAACATAACCACCCATTATTGTAGATGGAATGGATAAAAACATTCATGCATTGAATTGCAATTACATCCTTTAATATCAAATTGTTGCATGAAAACTCCATGACATAATTAGCCACTTACAGCTTTCTTAATCAATGCTTTCCCCTGTAAAATTCAGTTCTTGAGTATTTCTGAGCAAATTATCCCTTCTGCTGCTTCCCAGGTCCACACTTACACACTTACACTCACTTACACATCAGCCACATCACACTTACACATGGGCCTGTTCTCCAATAGTTAGAATCCATTTCCCTATGCTTTGATAGAGGATATCCTATATCCTACTAGGACATATTGGAGAAGCTTCTATTTTCTGTCGTGTTCTTCACCACTCTGCTCCCCATAACTCCCTAATTTCATTTTTGCACCACTCCTTACCTCCCTACACTTTTTCACAGCAATCTCCTTGAAAACATGCATGTCCTCATACAGCAGACTTATAAATCGTAGTTTGTCAGAAAACCCAACCAAACAGAAATGGCCAGTGGGATGAAGTGATACTGTGTATGCTTCCTCATGGTATTCCTTACACAGCTCCAAAGTGCTGGAAGAGAAAAGCATTGAGCAGCATGGAATAGTACGAACTCCCCATCGCACACTTGACAGGACATTATCTGGCCCAGCAAAGACACCTGCAGCTAAAATCTGACTCTGCCTTGTCCTTGAGGAAGTGTGTTGTTATTCAGTTAAGTAATGATCACAGAGATGTTACAGGAAACAGAAGCAAATGTGACTTTCTGGTTCACAGAGGTGTGGAAGGTGCAAGAGCAAATCCTTGTGTACTGTAATATAATGAAGAACGTAAATGAATTGCTGATTGCAATCCTACACAAACATCTCTTGAGAGTTGTTTTTCCCTCCAGGGAACCTCAAGAGCTGGAGTAATTTTGCTTAAGAACTATGGCTAAGAAGAAGGAGATGAGACAACAGTATCTTAAGACAAAGCTGAATAAAACTTTCCTGAAGAGTGTTTTCCAAAACACAAGCAGTCTGACACAAAAATAGCTTAATAGAAAAGGCTTTGTATTCTTTTGGCACCGGTTTTAAAGGCACTGCATATTCACACTCCCCAAATCATGTCAGTAACACCATTTACATCCCACACCACACAAGAATTTTACCAAAACAACACTCTCATTCATATGAGATTGCTGCTGCTGCCTCCTAAATACAATATACAAAAAAGCAATAACAAATACAAACAACCCTTTACTTCGTCTTGTAATTCCAGACGCGGACAGATCTATCCAGGGAACACGTAGCAAGAAGGGGTTTCCAAATACACATGTCCAGACCAGTGATTGAATTAGAATGCAATGGGAAATTCAGATACGCAAAATAAGACGTCTTCTCCTGAGAAGGAATGAGAACATTAATAAATCACAAATACTTCATTGCAGGCAGTAAGTCAGATTAAAAACAAAATCTATCATGGGTCTTTGCATACAGTTGTAGAATAGATTTGAGGGAACCACTTAATCCTTTCACTGCACTGGTCTGAACATAACAATGTTTAAAACCTAACAATGTTAGTTTTAAGTTTATAATTAATAATCAAGAAAAGTGATGCAGGGTAGAGCAGTGAGAGCAGAACATAATTGTAGGTATAGAAAAAAAGGCAAGTTAGATAAATAAAACTGGACGTGCAAGAATTCAGTTACTACTTTCTGGTCATGCAGCTATTTAAAAAAAAGACAAGTGCTGAGATAGAAAACTTCACTCAGATGTCTAGCTACCACATGCTGGAAGTGAAGCACCAGTAAAATTCTAGACTGCATGTGGAAACAGGACCCCTAACTACAACTCCTCTTCCTGTGAAGATCTTTCTTCACTGAAAGAGTGATTGCACGCTGGACTCGTCTGCCCAGGGAGGTGGTGGAGTCACCGTCCCTGGAGGGGTTTAAAAAAAGACTGGACGTGGCACTGAGTGCCATGGTTTAGTTGAAGAGGAGGCGTTAGGTCATAGGTTGGACTAGATGATCTTAAAGGTCCTTTCCAACCTAGTTCACTCTGTCATTCTGTGATTCTGTCATTCTGTGATTCTGTGATCATTCTGCTGAATAGCATCAGGTATTCACATGGAGAGATGCTTGAGCAAGGGGCTACAGAAATACTGCTCTCAGAGAAGCACACCAAGCACTTAATATCATGAGCTTTAAGGGTTGATTTGAAGGATTTAATGAGAATGCATCATAGAAAACAACACTGACTAGCCTGTATCATTACAATACTGGACATGAAAGCTGTGGAATGTGACTGAACTGCACTTACCCTTATCAGTTTGGTGGAGAACATAGTGAACATGTAGAGCTGATTTTCATTCGTGCTAACGACCATCATTTCCTCAGAGGGGCTGAAGCATATACACGTAATGTCCTGCCTGCCTGACTTTTTTGGCTCGGTGCTGAACAGGTCCTGAGGAAGCTGCACAAGAAAGGCATCCCATGGGTTGTGCCAGGTTTCCATGTTTTGGTAGTAGGCATGCACACACACACAAACTTTCGTTGTAATGCTCCTCTAATAAGCACATATATAATATCAGCAAGACAACTTGGATATTTAATAGCACATAACTACTGGAAGGCAGGGAATAGAGGACAAGAGGTGAACCTAAAAGTATCTATAACATTACAGCTGAAATGAAGTATCAGAGGACATTTCAGCAGTAATCTGAAGTACTACACTAAACAAGAATTAAAATGGTAGTAGAAAAATATAAAGAAAAAAACTATCAAGTGTCAGAATGAGAACAGCCTAAAAATTGTGACTTCAGAAAAACAGTTCTTTGTAATGTATCATTAAGGTAGATAAGTCTTATTACAGGGTCCCATGCACAGGGAAGATCTGACCTTTTAGAATGAGAGTATGAAGTCTTGACCAGCTCATTAGAGTTAAGGGATTGCAGTAAGTCAATGCATACAGTTTGTCATAGAAGAGGTAGAAGGATTATTTAGGAGTAAGCGTGCACAGGTCTCATGACAACTCTAATAAATACCTGAGGGGAGAAAAGCTTCTCTTTGGAAGCTCTTTGGAAAAAAAACAAGCAGCTAAGTTCTTCAAAACTGATGTAAATGACTTCTTAGTCCCAAAAGTCTCCACAAATAAAAGTTTCTTAAAGGTTTCCTGAAGTTTAGCTGCCTCAAAGCACATTTTACATGTGAGAAGGGAACACAGAGAACTACCTTGCAAAAGGTCACCAGTTGCTGACTTTCAGTGTGACCTTTGGCAACTCCTTTCGACATCACCAGGACAGTTAGCTAATGCTTACAATGCAGTTTAGCCATGTGCTAAAAATCATTATTAATAACTGAATCAGAAGCACTCACAGTTCTCTAAACATGCTCTGCTGCATAACTGGTTACAAAAGCTTTTTTCCTCCTTACCCAGACTTCTTGACTCTCCTCATAGACCTCCTTTTCCTTGCTCTTCTCAAACAGAAGAACAACTCCTGGGCTAGGTGAACATGCAAAGCCTTTGGAATACGCTGCCACTGCAGATATTTGAGGCAGAGAATGCTGTTGTAAACCATTATCTTCAAAGGGCAGTCCACTAGAAACATCAGAAATATAATCAGGAAATGCATAAAGACTTACAAATGAAAAAGCACAAATCAAAAAATGCTAAGGAGCAATCAACATCATAAAATGGACAAGAAGGAAGTAACTAATCTGCAGGCAAAAGCATGGAACTATTACTAGTAATATTTAACAGATTTACCTCTCATATTCTTTTGCTGTTGTATCTTCTTCTAGTTCCCTGGGTGGTTTTCTGTACTCCAAACTGGTCTCCCAGTGCAGCTGTCCAGTTTCAAACAAGCGAAGTTTGCCTGTGGCAGTGCCACATATCACTTCCTCCTCGGACAGCCAGGCATGGCACAAGTAGTTTTCTGGCTCTCCCTTTTGTAAATTCGTCTGCTTTAAATATCCTTCACTGTACTTGAAAAGTTTAAAAAAGCCATTTCCAGTGATACAAACCTGGGTATTGTCTTGAGGATTAAAGCTCACCTATGGAACAAAAAGGAGAGAAAGTATTTTTTTCACTTATGTTCACAAATAAGCAAATATTATATCTGTTCTGAAGATTTTCTACACCAGATACAGGAAAACAAACAAGGGAAGATGGTTCATAGAAATATACAGGAATACCAAAGAGAGTAAGAATTAACCATCGTAACTACATATTGCAGTTCTCTCCCTTTCAAAAGCGTGTCTACCAAAATTAAATTACAAAAATAAGGCCAAAATACCTCTTGATTAACAAATTGATTAACCTGATTAACAAATTTTTGCAGTAGCAAGCTTCCTGAAAAGTGGAACCATTTTTTCTCAAAACGCCAGGAATACGTTCTGTATTTCTGTATTTCAGGCAAACTATGCATATGAATTCACATGATTAAGTGTTTATTTGTGAAAGTGATGGAATAGCCATCTCAACACTCAACATGAAGGATAGGAGGGGTAGTTCGAAGTCATTTTTTATGCTTAATGGGACTTTAGACAGCCAGAGTCTTTATACTCCCCTCGGTTTAGGAATTGAGCTCATGAATTCAGTAGTTCACCCAACCTCTGCTTGTAGCTGTACCCCACAAAAAATGGCATCTGGAGTCCAACCAACACAGGTGCTGAAAGTATCTGACCTCTCTATGTGAAAGATTCTAAAAAGGGGCACCCAAAGCTGGATGCAGAAATCGTTTGTGTGCCATCAGCCTGCTCCTAGCCACTCTTCTCCTCCAATCTGAACACAGAAGCCGGCAGGGAGGAAAAGGTGCACTGAGAGCTTCCAAGAAGTGTGTTACAACTACTGAACCTAGCCAATATACGTAGTGTGTGCTTTTGGAGGGACACGAGGGACACATTGCACACTCACTGGCCCGCTGTACTGGCCCTGTAACATAGATCTCATGTGATGTAAGAGAATCTCATTCTCAAGAGAATCAACAGATACAGACATGAGAATGTCCACTATGAGTCAATGCAAAACATTATTTAACCTAGTGTCCTATTGCTGAGGGAGGCCAACAGCAGATGTCAAGAACGGTCAGAGAAACTGTATGAAATCTACAGTGTGGAGCCCTCTCCTCCTCTTGCCGTGGATAAAAGCCATGTGGCCACGGGAAAATGCACTGTGCACGTGTCCTGGAGGATGAATTTATGTCCAGCCTCGCACCTGCTACTTGTTGAACTAAAGTTTGATCGTTTTATCCACCTCTTTGTAAAGTGAAGCACGGTCCCGAAGAACCGGTCAGCTGTGAACGGGAGGGTTAACAATGAGCCGCAGAGACGCTGGCACAGCTCGGGTTTGGAAGTTTCGGAAGCAGGCGGCGGTGGAGCCGTTACCTGGCAGGGGCCGTCGCCCTCGGCCTGGACGCGGACGGCCGCGGCCAGCTGCTGCTTCTCCCAGAGCCAGCAGGTGAGGTGCCCCTCGGGAGGGGCCGTGGCGGCCGCCAGGAACCGGCTGTCGGGGGAGAAGGCGAGGGACACCGCCTGCCGCGCCGGCAGCTCGTCGGCGGCCAGCAGCCTCCGCCGCCGCGCTCGCTCCGCCGTCAGCTCGTAGACCGCCAGCACCGGCTGCTCCCCCGCCGCCTCCGACACCGCCAGGAACCGCCGGCTGGGGCTGACGGCCAGCGCCTGCACGCCCCGGCTCTTCTCCGTGCCTGCGGGGAGCAGAGCGGTCAGGACGGGCCGGGGTCGGGGTCGGGGTCGGGACCGGGGTCGGTGCCACCTGGGATGAAGTTGTGCCACTTGTGCTGGAGGTGCAAGCGCAGGCAGCCCGCGCCCGCGGCGTGCAGCACCACCTGCTCCTCCAGGAAGCACACACCGCCGGCCACCCGCGGCCGGCAGCCGAACACGGCCACGGGCAGCACTGCCGCCCCCGCCATGCTGCCGCTGCCGCTGCCGCTGTCGCCCTGGTGACCGCGGCCCCGGCGGCCCCGGAAGCGGCGGCGCACGCTGCCGGAAGCGGCGGTGGCGGCAGCGATGGCGGCAGCGGTGGCGCGGCGTGGGTCGTTCTCGGACTCCGGCTCGGACTCGGAGGACTCCTCGCTCTCGGACTCGGAGGTGAGCCCGTGGCCGCGGTGGCGGGGCCGGCGGGGAAGGGCCGCGCGGTGCCGGCGGCGCGGACTGACCGAACTCTCTCACAGCTCCAGGAGGCCTTCGCGAGGGGCGCGCTGAAGCCGGGGCTCAACGTGGTGCTGGAGGAGCGGCCGAAGCGGCGCAATGACACGGTGAGCGGGGGCTGCGGGGCT